>JAQFYU010002658.1:0-11419 GCA_034694905.1 Ceratophysella granulata
CTTTAGATTGTGAACAAAGTTCTCACTTGTTTAATTTGGATATATTTGGATCCTGTCACAAGGTAAGTCACGCTCGCGTGCCGTGTGAGCACACCTAATTAGAGCTTAGTGTCTTATCTTAATTACATGGAATTTCCACACATAATCCATAATCTCATATGCAGCATTCATCATATTCAAATCTTCTGGATTTTCCTTACTTATTCTTGAGTTTAGAGCTTTTGAAGCTAAGTTCAGTTGCCTCCAGTGACATTGGTTTGGGTTTTGCAGTAGCCTGCTTTCAGATCAGCTCATTACATATTTCGCACCTACCAACATAATTTCATTAGACGCGTCGTGTAAAATTTAGTTAAATATAGGTGTATGTGTATCTCATTTTATGCCAGGGTTGTACGGAATTTCAGTTTTCAAGGATCGGTATGGATTTAAAAAAATACATTTCTATTGTCCATAAATATGATTTCACATGTTTTATTAAAACAACATTTTTTAAAAATCGCTTTCAAGTATACTGGTTTTCCCTAAATGCTACTATCAAAGTCAATTTAAATTACTCCTAAATCACAAACCTTTACCAATTTTAAACGTAGAACTTACAACCCTGGTACAGTGAGTGCTATGTATTGTATCTGTTTGACCAGCCAGCTTTGGTTTGGCGATAAGGACGTAAGCGTATTTGGGGAATCCCACAGAGAGAAGGACAAACATTCCACTTCATGACCACATATCCTTCATATGGTGCATATGAGTTCATCTTAGCACTCGAGTTATGGACTTAGACTCAGTGCACATTATAATTATGAAAAAGGCTGGAATTATTGGGAATTACATTCACATGCCAAGCCGTATGCAGATCTCATTAATTACAGGTTCCAAAAAGTCAGATCGGGACGGGGACAGGTATGCAAATGAGAAGGCTTCACCTTGAACAATCGACATTATTTGTTGCGCAGGGAACTCAGAAGCAAGTTAATTTATTAACATATCTCATGCACGATTTAGTTGAAGTACAGGGCTGCTCACATCGTACTTTATGCATTCTGGTCAACTATTCGGGACTAAAATAGTAATTTCATCGCAGATTAGATTTTGAGCGGAAATACGAGTAATTGTATTTATATGGTCATACAAAAATACCGTCTGTTCTGAAGGATGAGAGATGAGTCGATACGCGACGATTAGTTCCACTAGGCGTAATTTCCATGTAGAAAAGTGCATGCTGAGCTGAGCCTGAGTTTAAAGCCTTGTTCTTGTTGTGGGTTATTCCAATGAAAAAAGTGGGGAAACCCCGATTGTTCTTTCGCGTCTCAAGTCTCAACCAACTCAGAAACTTTTCAATTGTTGAATGGAAAACAGACGAATGAGGTCGTCCATCCTACACTATTATAGCTTATGGCTATTCTACGCTTATTCATTCACTCATGCTCATTCCTCCTTTTTTTGTGAGTTTTCCGTTTCCCTTATGCCCTAGCTTTACACTCACCTCACACGGTAGCAAAATTTGGTTAAATGGATTTCCCGAAACACAAAAAAAACTGCGAAATCCGATCTGATTCCTCATACCACGAATTACTAGCTCAACATGAATTTACCTTAAATATTCGCAGGGTTGGTTGTTGTGGTGGAAATTGTAATCTCGCTGAAATGTTTACTATTGAAATCCATTGTTTTCCATTACATTTTGATTTTATGATTTTCGCATTCGTATGAAAAGTTTAATGATTTTAACAGTAATTTTATCAAAATGCTTTCAAAATAGCGGTTTGAATAGGAACTTCCAATTTCATGCAGTATTTTGAATTCTACATTCTACATGTTTGTTTGTATGCTTGGGACGGAATTTTTCAAATTGTGCGTTGTATTGTAGCAGGGTGAAATTAAGTTGGTCGTCTTTTACTCAAAAAAGTAAACATACAACAACCCTTGTCTTCAACAACAGCCATAATCCATAATTGTTTTACCTTTCTTTCCAAAGAAAAATTCAAGCATTCTGACGGACTCAAAACTTGAAAGTGGTTTTAAAAATTTGTCGACAGAACGGGATTTCCTTTTTTATGAGGAACTTGCTCAATCTGAGTAGAACACGACGACGAATTTGAAATTAGCCAATAAAAGATAGTTTGATAATGTACGGAGTGGGAGATTTCGTTTGGAAATACATTCAAGCCGTGTTTTGGTAAGGAAGGCTGATTTCATTCGGGATTCCCGTTGTTAAATCTGTGGACGGCCTCATTCACATTCCCATATCTCTTGGTCACGAACGAGAAGTGGGAACAATAGGCAAAAGGCAATGGATGAGAGTACAATATGAGTTGAAGTTGAAGTTGAGTAAGGGATGTGAAATAGTATATTTCGGGTTTTCCCTAATTTCCCTTCCTCGTCTCGCATAATGTACAACTTTAAATGAACTTTTGAGCGAATTCTGCCAACATAACAGTCGACAATTAAATTAAGCTCTTCAGCTATGATCGAGAATAGCTTGGGTTTTTATAAATGCGAATTGTCAATGTAGTTGCACGTAAGGCCGTAACTGGACTCTCTCCTTTTGTGAGCAAAGAGGAAGAGAGGATAGGCCGGAAGTGAATCAAGATTCCACTCCAAATCACTATTACGTAATGACTCTCGTCTCGTATGATTTACCGCAAGCCTCATTATCATTAGACAATTCATATGATCAACGGCAAGAAGGTAGACTTGCATGATGTAACCTTAAAGTTCGGAGTACATGAGTAAAATCCAGAATTTGTTTCGTTTTTTTTTACAGAAATGAGTTATCGTTGACCTTTGTCATCGGTTCTTATTGACCGATTATTTGTGGTCATAAAATTGATGACAAAATCGGAAAATTTGATGCCGAAAGTTTTGATGTTTTGCTGAAAAATTATAACCCTAACAGTATTGGGTTTATTTTATTTATATATTTGAATTTCAAGAAGATTTTATGTAGCAATCAAATTGGAATATCTTGATGGATTAGTTTTTGAAATTTTTCTCACATTTTGTGAAGTAGTTGTGTGTGACGCACTATTGGACTTTACCTGAAATTTCAGTTGAACTTTGATTTTTACTTGCCTAATTGGGAATCCCTGTGTATTTCAACTATTCACCTTATCTCCGATACTGAAAACCTCTACATATAATCCCAAACAACTTTCCGTATCTATTTTTTTTACACTGGAAATCCGATTTGGGATTTCAAGAATTCGTTCCTGCGTCAAGCCAGGACAAGAATTTCATGATTTGGAAACCTGATTAACACAATATATTCATATAATTTGTCAAGTCAAGATGAAAACGCATTTATTTCGTAATATCGCTGGAAACAACCCGTGTGAAATATAATCACTGGTTACAGTTTTGCGGTTTGACTATCGTGGTAGAGCAATAGATAGATACGATACACTCTTTCATTCTTAATTACTTCCTTAATGAGATTGAGTAATGGTGAAGAAGCGTGATGAGCATGACATCATTCACGGGAACAATAGGAGTTCCCCGTGTAAATATCCTACTCATGTGACTATCAAAAGCGAATGAGCACTGCTTCGTCTTCTATGGATCTTTTTATGCAAAATCACGCATTAGTATCTGTATTTGCAATACCACGGACGATTTACAACGTTGCGCTGGACAAGAGCGGATTTTCCAGCAGACATGAATCGAGCATTCGCCCTTAATGCAAATATACACGTAGAGCACGAAAATCCTGACTCATTGTTGTCTAGTTTTGTCATCGTCATGAGATCTATTTTTGCATCATGTCGTGCCAGTCATGTGTAATTTGAATTATTATAATTATATTTACAGAACGTCCGGGTTAAAAATTACTTGAAAATTCTATTTTGCATATTGTTGTATTTCTCAATTTTTTTTAGCTATTTCATAGTACATTAGAAATTGCCCTTTGGGATATTGAAGGTTACCGGGTGAAGGCCGAGCGTCATACTTAATATTGCAACTTACAACTTACAACCTGTAATTTGACTATTAAAGCATTTTATAAAATTCTCGAATATTTTATCCAGAAGTGCAATTTGTGCGCAATATTTTCTTACGAATGATGAGTAATAGCCTCAATAATCGCCTGTCGATTCAGTACATTCTAATTTACAAACCCGTTTAATTATTTATAATACGGATGGTTGTAGATTGAAGATTCTGTTTTATGCGTTGTACAATATACATACATACATCGTTTAGGTAGAACAAGGTTTTTATGTGTATTTAATTGGGAATTTTGAGGGATTAGTCAGCCTTCGTGAGAATGAGAAATAGAGAAAAAGAAGGAAATTCCCGAAAACACACAAAGTGCCGTCTGTTTCTTTGTAGAATGCATGATTTGCTCCTTGGAATTGGAAATACCTTAGAAACCCATAGTACACACGCATGCAAATATACAACGTATCTGGACCGAACTACTACGAATGGCACAATTCCTACGTTTTGGAGAAACGCCAAGATAGCTTCCTTTTACAAAAGATGCACCAGCTGAATTTAGAAAACAGAGGTGATTTATAAATAGAATTTCGTTTCTAAAATAAGCAGGAATTCCTGTCTCATTCATTTTCTTTTTCGCCACCCTGCCCATTTATGGCTAAATCAGGTGGTATTTATCTATATTCAGCAAGAGATTAGGATATAATAAAAATCCTATACAGTATATTTCCAAATCTATGGATAAGATAGGAGAATTATGGGTTAACTTGACGACTGACGCACAAGGGTTAAGTAAAGTGGATTAAGGTAATTCTACTGGTTTTCACTAGTTTACTGGAACTCATTTACATTTTTCAAGTATAAAGTTGAATATATTATCACGTCGACAACTGATTTGGAATGCATGATATTTAAAGTGCATTATGTAAAAGCTTGGTAACTGAGACACTGCCTTTGTTCACACCCATTAACTTTAGCAAACTTGATTAAAACGGAAGAGTAAGTCTAGCTTGATGCACACGTGTGTGGCTATTGTTCTAAAAACGTTTTTAGAAGACAAGGTAGGTAATGCTAAAAATGCTCAAATCATTCAATAAAATCCAGAGTCGAACAGTCGAAGGTTCATGGCCCCATATTTTTAGTGCGTTAAAAATACTTGAATCTTTATCATCTAAATAATTGAATCTGAAGTGGGTAATGATCACGGTATTAGACATAATTGTGTTGAATGGCTAAGTAAGAAATTACTTGACTTTCAATAAAACATTAAAAAATGTGTCTACAAGCTGATTTTTCTGCCATTTTGAGAAGGTAAATTTTTTTCACAACTTGATTTGGAATTTGGCATAAGCTCTGTACACAGTTGGGATTTTTTATTTTCAGTGAAGAACGGCATTGCAAAAATGCCATATGCCTAGACTTCATGGGGTATTGTATGGCGTAAGCAATTGGTTTGTGGGAAATCCCCGGAGTTGAAGGGGGTTCGTATGCCGAATCCTAACTCGGCTGTGAATACCCCTGCCCTATATGGACTATATAACACAGTTTTTATGTATGTGGAAATTCAGTTGAGGGCATTCAGTATGCTCTACCACGTAATGCAGAGGGATACTCGCTATATCCTCAGGATTAGGGATTAGTATATACGTGGAAACCTAATGGGCAAGGCAAGGTTAGCGTTAACGCAGAATCAGAATTATAAATCAATATTTAATATTCAGTCTACAGTTTGGAAAACTTAAAATTTAGGAGAATTATTAGCTATTAGTTGGGGCGTACAAATAAAGACTCAATATTTAAATAGGCAATACGGGAAGTTTTTGTGGTAAGTACATTCTGTACGCGATACTGCCTGCTCAAGTGCATTTGCTTAAGGTTTAAAATTAGTTTCGGGTACTTTGGCTAGCAAAATTCATTTCTAGGAAATTGTAAATTGCGTAAGAGATACGGATAAGTCAATTAACGCACTGTTAATCTTTTAAGACTTCAGGCGTAAAAAGTTGCAATGGTCATGGTCTGGTCAGTTGCATGACTGGATCATTTTCCGTGCAATATGAGTCATCTAGTAATCCACGCAAGTTCCATGTAAAATTCCCATAACACGTTCCTCTTGTACCAAGAATTAAAATGTATTTGAATATCTTAGCCTGCTCCATTTAAACTCTAACAATATAATTCAGGTACTACTGTTTTGTTCTTGTTAAGAATGACATACATATTAATTCATATTGGCTAATCTAATGCGAAAGCTAAAAAACAAACATATTTTAACAATATATTTATTTTTAATCACAGGGACCCACTCCACAACCTAATGATGGACACCCGTGACGATTACGAGGGAGATTCCTCCAGAATGTACGGAAAATGCATGGATTCTAGTGAATGCTTGGGCGGAGATTCCGGATTTCTGAGCGGAAGCTGTACAACGGAGAGTGACATGGGTCTTTCATCAACAGACTTGGGTCAATCATCAACGGATTTGGGCCAATCTTCAATTTCCGCTTCGTACAACAGATTGGACTCGGGTGTGGACGTGTCCGAGTCAATGTCTGGCCTCAACATCTCAACACACTCCATGGACCTGAAACAGGAAATGAATACGCTCAAAGAAATGGACTTTCCGTCATGGGAACACTTCTTCATGCCTGATGAGGATGGTGACACGTAAGAACTCATAGAACCAAATTCGTGGTGTAAAAATAGGGCTTGAACGAGCTTTCATGAATTTTACGTGCTAACGGACTCAGAAGTTGCATAAACATTTTCAAAGCCGCAAAATCATACAGAACGACCCATGATTTCATATAATTCACAATCATAAATATAATCAATTAATTTGTAAATTATAGGCAGCTTCACATTGGTGTCATGGAAGGTTTCGAAGAAGGTGTGTTCAGCCTAATTAGCCTTGTTCCACATCCATCAATCCTTGACTTCCAGAATGATGCCTGTCAGACGGCCCTCCATCTAGCGGTGCTAACAAAACAGGCGAAAATCGTGCGAAGACTAGTGGCTGCAGGAGCACGAGTTGACATGCGTGATAGATTTGGAAATACGCCACTCCATCTAGCGGCCGCTTCAGGCGACCTCCTCTCGGTTCAAGCCCTAACACTCGCCCTTTCCTCAGCCGAGTGCAACACCTGTAGACTTGTCTACCCACCCTTCGCCCAGCCCCTCCCCCAACAAATCAACTCGTTCAACTACGAAGGTAAGCTTTGGAAACTGAAAAAATGACGCGCATTTGAACAAAATGGCGGACAAGCTAGAATTTAGGTCATCAGCTTTTGTATCCTAGTCTCCGTTTAGGTTTCTACTTAAACTCTAATCCTGTTTACGGAAAGTTAGGCGCACTTAGAATGAAGTCATTTAATTTGAGATTAGTTTGGGTTTTCCCTGAAATAACGTATCTCTATTGGAATGGAACCACATTCAATTAAGTGGTAAAGGTCAAATAGGTCGCAATAGACAGAGTACGGTGAATTTTCAGGAAAATAGCTGTACTTGTTCGTTACACTCTGGTGTGCGTGTAAGGCATGGCATAACCCTTCTAAATGATCTGTGGAAACAATAGACTAATGATCAATAGTGTTTTCATACTTGAATGATGATGTACAAATTGGGAAATTAGTAAATCAGTCGTCAGCAGGAAGGAATTTCCCAACCGAAATGAGTGTGATAAATGGGTACAAGGTCCTTGGTCCTGTTCTCGAGTGCCACTAGTGCATGCAGCCCAGAATCCGTGTAGTTCAACGTTTAGCCAAGCGTCAGCCAGATGCGTTTACAGATAATAGTCGTCATATGCGGTCGGAACGAAAGGGGATTCCCCGACATTCCGCAAAGTTACCGTAGCCAAGAAATACGAAGAGAAGCATGTGGGGCTTGGCTAAAAATAAATTTAAAGAATGTTTGGTCCATATATGGCTCGCAGTCGTTCTATTTATATGTAACCGCCAAACTTATTTTGAGAATCACTGAGCATCCTGCTTCGTTTACGATGAATTCAGAACGGAAGCAGAGGCAAACTACCGGGTTTTCCCGATGCTCAACTAAGCACAGAAATAGATACGGTCTGAGGAACGAACAGCACAAAATAAACTTTCCATGCTGACAGCGTGAGAACTTTAAATCTCGTAAAATAGTTAAACGGGAAATCCATGTTTTTATTCTGTTCATGGATTTTCAAGATACATATCTTCACTTGCCTTTATAGTGGAGTGGAACAAACTCTGAATTGGTTTGTTTATGCCAACACTATAATTTGTTTATCATTAATAATACAAATAATACTGCTCAGCCTCTAGCCTCTCGATCTCGAATCGCTGGCGCTGTACAATAGTAGCTAGCTTCATGCCATGACAGAATGACAGAAATGTTATAAAATCCACACTTTTGATATTTTGACTTTACTAATTTCATTTTTTTTAATTCTCCAGGTCAAGCCCCAATTCATTTGGCTGCCTTAAGCGGACACTGTGATGTCATCCGAGCTCTTCACTGGCTCAAAGCCGACTTAAATGAAGCTGAAGGAAAGGCTGGTCGAAGTCCTTTGCATTTGGCCGTTGAACGAGGTCACTCCGCAGCAGTTCGTGTACTCGTGTCCGAATGCGGTGTCAGCATCGAGTCGAGAACCTATGCAGGCTACACACCAATTGACCTCGCTGCTGATCCCGAATCCACCTTAGCACAAAACCTCATTTCACTAGGAGCCAGACGATCATCATTAAATTCAGACTCCGAAGACTCAGACTCAGATGGAGAAGAGTTATAATTTCCACATATTCTACGCCTAGTGTAGTCTTTAAGTATTAATAAATGATTATTCTCAATAATAACCTGTTTCGAAGTGGTGTCGAATTAGCATTTAGGAAGATGGAGGTGCTGAACACCATCGCGGCATAGAACATAGCTGGGATTTTTAAATGCACAATGTTCGTTCACTATGCTTCAATTCAGATTTTTGTTTCGAAGGTTCGGCCCAGCCATACAACTATCTTATAGCTTGAACTCGGTACACTTTAAATATGGATACATCCCTGTACCTTGTCAAACAAACACACGTTTGTATAATGATAGCTTCATAATGTACTTACATACATATGTTATATTTTATATGTTTAAGTGAAGCACATGAGACGAAATTAAATGTATGTTATTTTCTGTGTGCCTGTGTCTGCATGTCTGTATGAAAGCGTAATGAATTTGTATCGTGTATCGTATCGTGTCGGATATTATGAAAATAAAATGAGTTTCAATTTCAAGCAATATTTAATCTAAGGGAATTCACGTGAGATTATTATTGCGATTTAATTTAATTGTAGTTGCAATCATAATTACACGTACTTTATATAACCTAAAATTATAACTCTTGATGAGTACGAGTCTGCTTCGAGCCTTTGGGAAGTACCAGACGTAATTGATGCTTACGCAAAAGGAAAATTAAATGTAGAAATAAATTATAGCATATTTAATTCACCATATTTGTGTTTTGATTCTTTTCATCTTTTCCCAAAAGTATTCTATATGGCTTGTGTTTTGCAGTTAGAATGAGAACTTTGAGGTGTAAAAATATATCTCTGACCATGATTCTGGTTATTAGCATGAAAGAAGCGTAGTTATTCTGTATCGGTTTTTGATAGTCCTGATTTGGTCGTAAAAGTCGAAATCGTGGAATTGTATCAAATGAAAAAGTTTTCAACCGAATCATTGTAAACCATTTTTTACGACTAAACTCTACTCAACTCAAATTGTAAAATTGAACTCAAATCAGTTGATTTATTCAACTCAAATTCCAATGAATTTTGGATACTTATGGAATCATTCATTCAATATTCATTTTTGGTAGTTATAATTTACACTTTTTACTTTTAATACAGTACATCATCATCACCTCAGGATTTTTGTGCATGTTGCATTTTATTTTATTTTAGACTTTTAAGTTTTTTACATTTTTTATATTACAACCAACGATTTGCAATCCCTAGATTAGATCATCGAAGTTAACAGAAAATTGATTCGGGAAATATAACCTTCTTCTTTAAATGCAGATTTACAATACAATTGAAATGCACGATTCTTCATCATATGAATTCGGCATTCGCTTCGGTAGTCGACTTGACACAAGCACATGTGAGTCCATTTTGGAAGGTGACAGTATCTCCTCCTCCAAGGTAGCAGACATTTTCATTATTTGGACAATTGGTTGGCGGACCAGCAGTTGTATTGGTCACATATGTGCTGAAATTTATTGTGTTCTGAGGGTTGACGTTCGTGGTTGAATAAAATTCACTATATGACTTAGGTTCATTTGTAGAATCTGCTCCTGTCTTCTCTCGATCGCTGGATGTATATGTTTTAGTGATTTGATTTGCCTCCCCCGCCGAGGATGACGCAGTTTGAGGGTCATTTTGGTTGTCACCGGAATCGGTAGCAGCAGTTTCAGTTGGAAAAGTGTACGGTTCAGTGACAGAATTTCCGTTGGAATTGGAATTATATGATTCCGTAATTCTTGATTTGCTACTAGAATTCGAATCGGAGGGTTGTTGATCCTTGCTAGATTCCGTAGTCATCGTCATAATTGACTGCGTGACTCTAAGTTCTCCACTTGGGCTTGATTCAGATGATCTGAATTCTATGGTAGTGCCAGAATTTTCTGATCTGGACGCATTAGTAGCGTTTGCCGCAATGGTCGTTGCAGTAACTTTAGTAGAGACTGAATCCAAAGTCTTAGGCTCTTTTGTGATATTGGCTCCGGAAGTTGTAGCTCTCTCTCTGTTGGTGGTTTCCTTTGAAGTGGCTGAATCCGTGACCCTGGATACTCCAGTAGTATTGTCTGAATTCACGCCCCTAGTTTCTTTTTTTACGTCTGAATGTGTCACCAAAGTCTCTTCGGTAGCTGCTGAATTCGTGACCCTATTTTCTTTGGTAGAGCCTGAATTTGTGACCCTTCCTGTCTCCTTTGTGGTGACTGGATCAGTGACCCTGGTGTCTTTAGTTGCGTCTGAAACCGTGACCCTGGTGTCTTTAGTTGCGTCTGAAACAGTGACCCTGGTTCCTTTAGTAGTGCTTGAATCCGTTACCCTAGTCTGCTTGCTAATTTCCGAATTAGTGACCCTGGTTTCTTTAGTAGTGTCTGAATCCGTGACCCTAGTCTGCTTGCTAATGTCCGTATTAGTGACCCTGTTTTCTTTTGTAGACTCTGAACCCGTGACCCTGGTTTCTGTTGTAGTGTCTGAACCCGTGACCCTGGTTTCTTTAGTAGTGTCTGAATCCGTGACCCTAGTCTGCTTGTTAATGTCCGAATTAGTGACCCTGGTTTCTTTAGTAGTGTCTGAATCCGTGACCCTAGTCTGCTTGTTAATGTCCGAATTAGTGACCCTGGTTTCTTTAGTAGTGTCTGAATCCGTGACCCTAGTCTGCTTGTTAATGTCCGAATTAGTGACCCTGTTTTCTTTTGTAGACTCTGAACCCGTGACCCTGGTTT
>JAQFYU010002659.1:0-11419 GCA_034694905.1 Ceratophysella granulata
GTGCTAGGGTGTACTAAAACCTGCGCCGTGCACTTCTTGCGGCTTTATGTGGTGAAATTTTGAATTTGGACGAAATAGAAGAGATGTTGCATACACTTTCCAGAGTCGCGACCCGAACTGCGGCTCGTCACTCGTGTCGTGTTAATTCCTGAGATTCTAAATCTGAATTGATTGTTTGTTGTTGCCGTAACGTACTAATTACTAATTCACAAAAGAGCAGCTATGACCTATGACTATTATGAATTATTATATTATGAATGACCTCCGCCGAGTCCGAGCTACGACGCCTTTATTTCAGAAGCACAAGTCCAACTTTAAAAACTACCACACATTCAGCAGCAGTTCGTTCCTTCTATGGGGCAGTTTATAGCTTTCACACACACGAAGCAAATCGCAAATTCACAAACCAACTAACTGCTCGTAATCGTAAATATGAAATACTTGTAATTTGCATTGCATTTGCATGTACTGTATTAGCAATAGCAATTGCATTATATGCATCATATACTTAAAACTTATTATATGCTATTAATTAATGTATATATATATATATATATATACATATATAAATTATTTTGAAAAGAGCTGCAAGCAAAAGAACATGGGATATTTTCTCTTATGGAGAAATATACACGCCGATAAAGTGATCCTTCAAAAGCAAAGGCTAGCTTTGTACATAATAATACATACTGTGCATATTATTTAATATTTACAATATTAAAATCAATGTATGTAATACAATACATAGAGCGTCTGTTTCATAAATCGCACCCCCTTCGTATATGAATTGGCATGGCAAAAGGAAACTTCAGAAATGTTTATGTTACAGCCGTTTTCTTCTCGTGTCTAATATTCGGTTGTGTCATACAGAAAGACAGACGGAGAGCCACAGAATTTAACATTATCTTTTGCATAACGATAGCATATAAGCGAATTTTAAATTCGCCGAATCGTAAAAAAAGGGGCGCCTGATTTATAGAACAGGCTGAAAACTTGACTAATAGAGAACAATCAACGCGCAATAAATATATTTGGATGTCATGCCAAACGACAAGGCAATGTTCGCGAGTAATATAATAATTATAATATTAATAATAATAATGTAATAATAGTTATTATTGAATGGTTTTATTAAATTGTCTCTTCCACATCCACATGTGTATAGTAATTACAAAATACACATACACGGATGTAATTTATTAATATGATGTTATTTATATTAGATTTTTTTGCGGAATACTAAGTTGAAATCGTTTTATTTAATTACAGAAGATATGTAGTAGCTGAATTGTATAACATAGCATTACTTACTTTTATTTAGAGAGTAAGGTGAAGAATTTCCCGAATCAGACGGGGACTTATGCATACACACCTACTCAAAGCCTTTGCAATTTGTACTTTGCATAAATTAAACTACATATATTCGACCATTCGTGATTATGCTTCCATATTCCATATAATACTTAATACCCCAAATTCATTACATTACTAGAACCTTTTATGTCGAACTACTAACCACGTACTAAAACATAGTATGGAAGTGTGGTTTGAACTGCAAATATGCTAAAAAAAATAGCACGTGATCTCAGTTGGTAAATAGAGCAGTTCTTGCACCAAGTGAAAAATCAGTGAGATGGAGGAAAGGTTATAAAAAATACATAAAATAAGTCAACATCATGTGACCATTCTATTAGACATATACGAAGATGGTGAACCTTGGACATGATGTGAAACACTATGACAAGTGGGAGAATTGTTGTGGAGAGGTGGGGATGTCTTCGTTTAGTAGTATGAAGTATGACAAGTGAGAATATTGCAATTAAAAAGTATCCTCGATGCTGCTGCTGCTGCTCTCTGAATTGAACATGAGTTCATCGTCTGTGAAGGGCTGCATGACTGCTGAAACGATGCTCAAGTTCCGCTTCACTCGGGGTAAGAGCTTCCGAAAGAGCAACTTGCACTCCGGAGTGATCAAAGTTGAGGAAGTGACCACGGAGCATTGGTCAAGAAGGGGATTCAGTCTGGCAAGTTGCACGAGTCCCCAGTCGCTCAGCTGAAACGTAACCGAAACACATTATTTTATTCGCAATGCATGATTTACTCGAAACATTAAAGAATATCTACTATGTATGAACTGGAGCCTTTCGAGTCCACTCTTGGTTGTTGTGAGTTGTGAAGTCTGATTCAAAATCACAAAGTGTGTGT
Organism: Ceratophysella granulata; assembly: GCA_034694905.1. NCBI lineage: Eukaryota > Metazoa > Arthropoda > Collembola > Poduromorpha > Hypogastruridae > Ceratophysella > Ceratophysella granulata. The sequence continues at coordinate 2,206 of JAQFYU010002659.1, forward strand.
GATTGACCCAATGGCATTGCTCAAGTTGAAATTGAAACCTGGTGTTCTATATAGCAGCCAACATATAGGCAGCGATGCAGTTTACTGTAGGGTCAGGTCAAGGATTCGTTAATTTCAATTGAGCAGTTTGTATGGTGAAGAATTCCCCTCCCCCCAAATTGGGACCATATATACTCCTCTTCAACCAAGCATTCCTACCCGAACTATCGAAAACATTTCGGATACTTATTCATTTCAACCAAATTATACCCCGCTGAAGCTGAATAGTGAGTAACTAACTGAAGTAGTAGTAGTAGTCACGGTTCTGCTATACATACCTCATAGTCACACACAATATGTAGTTTCCGCAAGTTCTTAAAGTTAAATCCATATTGAATTCCAACATCCGAAATGTCACACGAAGTGCAGGTGAAGGAGACTTCTCGTAAAACTGAAAGTTAGAACAGAAGAATTAGAACAATTGCCATCGCCCTTCCAAAATTGTTTATGTTTTCGCAATACTGCTGTATTAACACAGCCATATCCCTTCACTTCACACCGTATCGAATCCTAGCAACAATCGGCTACACTTTCAGATTTAAAAGAAATAAAAAATGATTTCACGGAACTATGAGGAATGCTAATTTCGAATCAGAAATCTTACATTTGAGTGAAGAGAGTGCAACTCCAGTTTGACAAACTCCCAACGCTTCCAGATCCTGCTCAAGGTACAAAGCTCTGGACTGCAAAATCTTGATACTGTCAGATCGACGAATTCCAGCAACACCAAAATCACTCACAAGGTTACTGAGACTCAGAGTCAAAATCTTCAACAGTGGAAGCTTCTGGATAATTTTCTGAATGTTAGCATCCGTGATTCCCTGTACAACGGACTCTCCTGAACAATTGACAATCAGAGTCTCCAAATATGGAAAGCTTTCCATGACGAAAATAATGTAATCGCGTACACCCGTGATTCCGCGTACAACAAGAGTGAAAGATTTCACTTGTTCAAAATCTTGTTTACCCTCGTGCGGAGCACTGAATGCGAAAGGTCCATCGAAATGATGAGTAGTCAGCTTGATAGCTTTCAGAGCACTGCTTTTTTTGAATAAATCCATGGACAATTTGGACCGAGCGATTCCAATTTCAAGTTCTTCGAGGACGGGAGGAATGATATTAGGCAGTAAAGTTCCCGTGAATCTTCCACTTTTTCCAACTCGTGGCAAAGCCAGTGATTCCAAGTTGTTTTGTGATGACAGAAACTTGGCGAGCAACACCTCATCTGGTTCGAAAATTCGAGCGAAAGCGTGCCGGTAAGAATCCAGCCATTGGTAGTGGAATGTAGTGAGATCCAAATGAATTTGCTTGTCTACCAGTTCAACCAAACATCGATAGACATATGTGGTTGTATTGAAGCATGTGAAGAGCTTCAGAGACTTCAATGTTTGCCAACAACAAGAAAGCAAATTGGACAAAGTGCTAGAAAATTGAAGCGAGGTGACACCGAAACTGGGCATGTCTTCATCGCTGTCTTCACTAGTAGTTGGACCGGTGAAGACTTTGGGATGAACTGATATCTCGAATGCTTCCAGCAACAGTGGATGAGGTGGATCTTGATCCGATTTTTCAAATGTAAATTGTCGCATATAGAAGTTCAGGTTTGACATATCATCCCCCGCCAACTTGAGATGTGTAATTCTCTTCTTGAAATCCGAAAATCCATCTATCAGAGACTTTGGTTGGAACCAACCCTCGTCTCTTTCAATAGTTCGTTTGCAGTTAACAATTGCCAGCTTGTGGAGAAGCGGAAGCTCCGCGCTTCCGGTGACTTTTAAAATCCAGCTCCATGCGAACGAACATTCAACTGAAATATGGGCCACGGTTCAGATTTAGCGAACTAGGAAATGTTACTTGAAATAAAATACATATAGAGTAAACACAAACCTAGGACCAGTGATGCGAGATTAGTATGTAAGTAGCGCGTGTAGCTCCGGAATGGACCGATCGGATCTGCAAAATCTTCAAGAATGACTTCGTTCCAGGCAACTGTGGAAGCCTTCAGGATGTTCAAGCTCTCGTTATATGGAAATTCTCCACGAATCACATTGAACGAAGTATTGTTCGTAAATCGACTCCAAGACGAAATGACGTTGTTCCAAGTAGCACACGTGCTACGAAGTTCCAGAAGGTCTCCAAAATCCATATAAGAAAATATCTCCAGCAGTATCTCCGTCTGTAGTATAGCAGATATACGGAGACGGAGGTTAATGTTTATTCTCGTCTTATGCAAATAACACGTGGAACACACTGACATGGCCTATCAACTTACGGGCAAAGACATGAAGTCAACTCTTTCAGGTGTTTCGGGCTCTACAGGAATTGTGGCTACGTCACTGCTGGTCCCGAAGTCATCATCCGAAGGCTCAAGATCATCTGAGTCACTTATTAGCGACAGCGACTCTCCATCTCCATCTCGCCCATTCGAAGCCACCTCCATCTTTCAACTCTGGATTACTTTCCGAGCGAGTCGTCACCTTAACTTCAATAACGAAAGTTGAATAATTTCTACATGTTCTTTAATATTATGAATTGTTCAGTTGGGTGCAGTTCGTTCGGGGCTCGCGTGTGCGTGTACCTCTCATGCTCGAGCCTCATCAGTCTCAGCCTCAGTCACAATCGCAGACCCAATATATACAATGGGACCTAATTAGATCGAGGGGTGACAAACAACGTAAGTTGTTCACTTCATTCAATTATTTAAATATTAATAGTAAATTGAATCAAAATAAAATATGTTTGATGATATTATATACCTAGCGCAAAGTGCAATTCAAGGAAGTTTATGCCTTTAATACACACATTACTGTGTGATTCCAAATATCGACTGCGACCTGTGACTTTTCCATAATAGGAAAATGACAGATAGGCTGTTAGAGAACCTTGCGACATTGACCTTTACGAAATGAGAAATGACTATTACAAAAGTTATTGCACATATTCATCGAGATAAGCATGTTCAACTTTTAATAATATACACGACTATTCTGAAGTGTGATTGGTTCAGGTCGGAACGAAGAAGACCAACTTATATATGACCTATGACCTGGATCAAATACTCTGCAGAAAACCTTTATAAACAAACGTTGTTTACCTCTGACCTCAATAACTACAACACCGAAAAAGGACTTGGAATATTTTTTGTGCAGGCCCTTTCCTCCAACCCATGCATGGAAAATCTGCCTAACAAAATATACCTCGTGCATCGTAAGTCGACACCAAGAAGTACTACTATTCTTTACCTTTTCACTTCCCTTTCCTTCGCCTACGCTTCTCTTTCCCTTTCCTTTTTCTTCTCGTTTCCCTTTTCTTCTCCTTTCCCATTATATCCTCCTATGTTTTTCTATTTTATTTTCGCTTTTCTTGTCAAAATAAACGCGGTTATAATGTTGCGCAAGATTTTTCATCCAAGGTCCCACCCTCGGCTCTTACCCACCAACCTCACTAATCTTACTAATTTAGATTTGAGTGATAATTCCCGCATTTGACACTATAACTTTGCGTTAATCCACGCACTTCACACATATTCTGTCTTCTTTGTTTAGAATTGTCAAATGCAATTCGGATATGTCTGACTTTGTCTAACTATTGGAATATACATATTATGTATTAAGACACAAGTAGAAGCTTTTGTAAATTAAATTAGAAGAAAAGGAAAGAAGAGGGAAAAGAAAACAAGAGTAAAGGAAAAGAAGGATGAAGGAGAGAAAGGAAGAAGGGAAGAGAACATTGTTGAGAATGTATTTAAGCGCGACGAGCCGGCTTGCATTTTTGTTATTTTAGTCGACCGTCCCCTGCCCTGAAGTCTGGTACGTACCCATAATTATTTCACAACCAAAAAAAATTCTTACCCTATGCCCTAGATATTATCGGCGCAAATGTTGTGGCATGAAAAAATATAACTCAGCTAAATAAAAGATGACACATAAGCGTACACTTTAATTAATGAATTTACCTCTTATGTTGTACTATGTTGAATGTCAGCCGTGTCTTGCGTCTTTTGCCTGTCTGTTTCGCTTGTACATAGCTTCATATGCCTATTTATTCCAGCTTGCTACAATATGTAGTTGACAATCACCATCACCAATCACCAATCACCCACCACCATATATAAGTGAGTGACCCACAACCCTGTAAATTAGTGTATCAATTGACAAATGATGACTGGCCACTGGCCTGGCACTGACTAATTACTGATCTAAATTACAAAAAACAAGGAAAGGACCAGCCAGCCAGCAACTCAACTTTGCAATGCGAAAAGGGCGAGCGGGGAAATGACAGCTGTTCCTGAAGCCGAGGGATTATATTTGAATTTGAGTGTGAAGGGTGAAGTGAAGGGGAAAGCGGAAAGCATGCATATGCCTGGAGTTGGGCTTGGAGAAGTTAGCTCTGTTGTTTGCGTTTGCCCAGCTCCATGATGGCTGAAGGGAGCTCCCCATACCTAATCTCATTATTTCTTTCTTACATTTCAATTTTCAATTACAAACATCGTCAATTTTCGTTTCAAAATTAAGTACACTAACGACGTGTGTTCAAATATTATGATTTTTCTAAAATCACTGTTAAGTCATTCAAAGACTCAAGTAACTAACCAGTACTCATTTATTAGCGTTCAAACAGCGTCGTTATTGCAAGCAAATTAATCGATTTTTTTAGAAAATCGCCACGTAATTTATTTCAAAGGTTCAGCAGTATGAATGGTATACAGTTTAGCAGTCACAAAAGTAGTCTAACAGCTCATGAAGAAGCGGCGTCAGACCGAGGCGCCGAAGAAGGTCCGTCAGATTCTGAGTCTGAATCAACTGACTCTTCTGACTCTGAAGTTATATCAACCCCATCAAGTTCAGTAGCACTATCGGGTTCCTTGTTATCAACGGGCATAAGGTCACCCGATGTCAGCTTCTTGGCACAGCGATAGAGTGGCCTGAAAACAAATCATTTTTAGATTTGGGAATACGCTTTTTGAGAAAATGCAAGTTTTCTTTGAAAATTCGTCCGCAGACACAATTGACTCACCTTGGGTGCTTGCTCCTCGTAACTACGGTTTCTGCGAGAATTCCCTCTTTTGTGCACAACCGACAGATCACATGGTGATGCCGACAAAGTGGAGCACGAACGACACGTGGCCAGCGGTCAGCGTTCCCATTTCGCTCGCCTACCACAGAGCATAATAGTTAGTTTATATACAAAATATAGCACAAAGATCTTTAGATTTATATTCTTTAGCATGCAAAACAAAATTGAAGGACAGGTACCTTTTTTGAAGACTACATAGGAAAATATTTCACGATGAGTATTTTCTTGATGGAAAGGGAGTAGTGGGCGGTAGCGAACGGTGAAATTGCACGGTGTCTTGTCTTCCATATATCTCGGACAGTCGGAGTCATGCGGACACTTAAAAAATGGTAATACAATTCTAAGATTAATTTTGTCCAAATCAGCTATGCGCTTTTCAACAATAGTATTGTAATTACAAAATTATATAGGTTTAATAATAAATCCAGTCGTAATTATAAACTGAGAAACGAGGGAGTTGAAATTTTTTGGAGTAAGCTCTTGACCACACTAATCATGCCTTCAGGAACTACTATTTTGAAGTGTGAACCCCCACTGCCGAATTAAAATTATTACGAGATACCTATTTTGTGTAAGACCACCTGTCCGTGTTATTGTTACGCAAGAAATATCAGTGTAGTTAGCAGAATAACTCGAATAACAAAACTAAAATTACAAGCCATTTGAGAATAGAGCAAGTAGAATATCTGGTCAACTGTCTATTTTATTGTCAGTTATAATGTTACTGTAATTCTAAAAATATTTCATACTTATTAATTGCATATCGGGATTTTTATCAAGCCTTGATTTTCATATTTAGATCAGTTACTTTCACAAATTAATGTTGCAAAATCTGATAGCTCTGATTGAAACTTCCGTCCTTGTACAAGCTGAAACTTTTCGTAAATTCAAGCTAGCAGTTCTCGTCGGGATTTTGGGTTCCATATGAAATTGAAATATTTCAAACGAAATCCATTAAATATTTAAATATTTAAATATTTCTGGAAAGTATAGTCCATAGTTTAATTCCAGAATGTTTCGACTGGAATACAAAAAACTCTTGCGTTTAATTTGTGTTTCATGTTACTCACTGGACTAAAGATGTGGCCGCGTGCCACCTTGGAGTCGGCTGCTTGACCATGAAGACCCACAACATAATCTCTTGCCTCGTTCAGTACCTGAAACGTGCATGATATTACAAATACAAATTACAATTTTAATTATATGTTGACAGGTTTGGAAATACTAATCTTCATAGGAAGTATGGAATGCATGGTATAAATACGAAAAGCTTTAGTTTACTTCGAAACCGGCATTTGTTCCAGGCTCCACGAGTACAAGATACTGCTTCGTTCTCTTCCACAGATTGTCCAGAATCTCAATTCTAGTTTTAGCCGAAGGTAATTCCATTAGAGAATAACTGCTCACGGTCAAGTTGTACTTTCTCTACGTAAAAATAAATAGCCCTCAATGAGATTAAATCCCTTTGTTTTTTTTTAAACAATTGTTAGAATTAGAAGCTTCAAAACAAGAATTACATCTGTCGTAGCAGCTAAGAATTGTCGAAAGTAGATGTTGGGAAAGATGTGGTTAGCCGTTGAAATGCCCTTTTTGCAAATTAGTTCCGCTATATCGTTCATTTCCTTCGCTGCGTCGATGCACATGTGTTCTTTGAGAGATTTTGACCAGTACTTTTGAGCTGCCCTAAAGGTCAACAGAATGTGGGGAGATTCTCTTGTATATTAATTAGGTGAATAATACAATCTAAATCCTACGGATCCCGATAGTTAATACGTTAACTAAGCTAAATTCTTCCTACTATGAGTATTCCAAATTCGATTGGTTATACTTAGATGCAAAATGAAAGTGTACCACATAACGGAGCCGAGTCCAGATCCAAAGTCGAAAAGAGTGTTTGGCTGGAACGTGGGATCCCGAACAGAGATTTCATAAAATATTCGGGACAAGGCTGCATATTGAGCTGGTATTCGAGCGATGAGATATTCCAGTGCTTTGGAATGGGTAAATTCCACAGCCTCCCAATGATAAACCTCTTTTTTGAGCTGTTTCGTGATCCTGCCCACCCGTGTTCTTTCAATATTCAACTTCTGTTTTTCACTTAGGAATGGTTCCAAAACGCTTTCTAGTAAAAAATATTAAGTATTATATGGACCTCCATGATTCCATCCCAAATATATTTATATTATTCGATATTCAGATTCAGAATTTACCTTGAGCTAGGAATTCAGACTCAATAGACTCGACTTTAGAACGGTATTCGTCATTCTCAATGGGCAAGCGGCGGGCAAAAAGATACCGAGAAAGTTCTTCGGCCCTGCCGGCGATGTCCTTCACGTTCTCATCTACAGACAAGAAGAGGATATTTTTATACATGCGTAAATTAAGTATTATCCCATTTGTATTATTGGTAATTTATTTTTCTGGCATACGGCTAAGAATTTTTTTCACTGTCTCAACGAAAGTTTCGGGTAGACTAACTCTCCCGAGCTCGAAACGTCCTGGACTATTCTTGGCTTTGAATTCTTCGGCTTGGAAGTATGACTGGGCTGAGGCAGCTTCTTGAACATCAATTCGTTTGTAACTCCTCTAAATTATTCATAATTGAAAATATATCATTATAAAACAGTTGTGTTCAGGATCCGACATCAACGACAAAAAATCATTGTTGCTTATTGCAACTCCACTCGCTCAATTAACACTAAACGCCATAAAGATGTAGAGAACAGATTGTAGTAAATACAAAGATTAATCATTAATTATTACGTACAAGCGCAGGTGTCAGCACATAAAACCTTTTGGTCCCTTGGCGACTAAAGGTAAGTTGGATCAAAGGAAGTTTTTGACGGAGGCCTTCCATCCCTCCAAGTAGTTAGGATGAATGAAGTGAGGGGCTTTGAACAAGTATGAATTCCAATCTGCAACCAAATTCCAATCCAATCCGATTTTTGACGTTCTGAAGTAAAAAATATAACAGAACACACATAGGTAAGAAATAAGGTTAGAGTGGGTGGAGATCATCGTAAGTACCATATTTTGGGGAGTTCCGCATTTAATAGATTTTGAATGAATATCATGGATAAAATTAAAGAAACAGTAGTTGTAGAACTCTGCAGGTCACTACTACTGCTAGGATAAACAAAAGTACCGTCTATTATGGGACCCACGGTTATGATGATGAGTATGAGTGTTTCAACTTTCAACAATGTGGTTGGGATTGGGCTGGAGCAATGTGGACCCCTTGAAAATTTATAAGTTTTTTTCGACATTTTTTTTTTGCAGATCTTCACGTTTCATGAGATTCTGAGTCGTTTACGTAATACGCTACCACGCGCTGATAGTGTATGCGCTCTATCCAATCCAACGTCTCCTATTTCCTATTCCTGTGCAAACGAATGCTAATCTATTTGTTATTGTTATATTTTAATGAAACCAAGTTTTGTGTTATTCTAAATATTCAAAATTCAAATTATTGTTCAAATGAAAATTACCCACACAAATTTTTCTATGTTCCAGTTCAATTTTACAGGATTTATTTATTGATTTTTAGATATGAACTAAGTACTTACATATATTTTAGTGACACTAATATTTGTACCTCCATGTTGTTCATTTGGGACCCAAAGGGTGGATTGTATCAAAGGGTGCGCACGGTAACTTTCTAAGTCTTTCTCCACATGTGACTTTAGTTTAGGTTAAATTAGGTTAGGGTGTTAGGCGTTAGGTGTTTCGAAATGCGCGTTTTCCGTGCGTGCACCCTTTGCTATAATTCACTCGTTCATTTTCGAAGTTATAAACTCGTTAAGAAAGTTGCATATTCATTCACAGTAATTTCTATTCCAGCATTTATAGTTTGCATGCTTATTTGAATAATACTTTGAATTTTGAATATTTAGAATAACTCAGAACTTGGTTCCGTACCAACAACTAACAAATACAAAATTATTAGCATTCATTTGCACAGCAATAGGAAATAGGAGGCGTCGCGAGGTAGGGCGCATGGGGCGCATACACACTATCAGCGGGGGATGCGTCAAGTAGGCCGACGGCCGACGTCAAGTAAGCCGAAGCCGACGCCCAGGTGTCAAGTAAGCCGACAGCC
>JAQFYU010002660.1:0-11417 GCA_034694905.1 Ceratophysella granulata
ATTTATTTTGTCAGATTTATTTTGTAAAACAGTATTTTAGACTGCTACTAAATTCTCAGGCGTTGTAATATTTTTAGTACCTAAACAGGCTAAATTAAAGGATATGGCGTTAGCAAAGCCTTTGAAAGATCCGATCGACCACAATTCCTGTGAAGTTTGCTGTAAGCCGGCGAAGAAGAATCAACTAAAAATTAGTTGCATTTTGTGCAATGATCTCTACTACAGAGTTTGTCCTCTACTAAAGAACCCAAATTATGCACAGTTCAAAAAACTCGAAACCAGTTCCTGGCACTGTCCCGTATGTCGCCAACTTCTGACCAAGGATTATTGCACTGTTTGCCTAGAAGACAAAAATGTTATTCTTTTAGAATGCTCAATTTGTAAAAACAAGAGTCATAGTGAATGTGTTGGACAAGTGCAGCTAGGCATTAAAAATGCTAAAAACTATGACTGGAAGTGTACTAAATGTGATCCACTACAAAATAGTGTAACTAGTCCTTTAGGGAAATTTGGAAGGGATATGAAGGCAGACGGGATTAAGTTTCTACATTTAAATATTCGTTCCCTTATCCAAAAATTCTCAAAAGTAGATGAATTTCTAACAACTTATAAACCGGATATTTTCGGAATTACTGAAACAAATTGGGTTGGAAAAGATCAAGAGGAAGATTTTGTAGTAGAAAATTATAAATTAGTTCGACGAGACAGGCCAGTTTATGAAACTCGTAGTCGGGATAAGGGAAATACTCGTCCCGGTGGTGGACTTGGAATTTATATTCGTAAAGATTACAAAATTACTGTTGTACAGGAACCTGAAAACTATTATAAAGATGATTTGATTGAATATTTAGTTTTGAAATTGAAGAAAGATGATATTTCTTTCTCTGTTATTCTCGTTTACAGCCCGCAATCAAACAATAGACATTTTACCGAGAAACTAGCTGAATTAATCCGTATTTCGAAAAAGTACAAACCAGCCAATGAAGTCTTCATTATTGGGGACATCAATATTGATCTTCTGAGTGATCTCAAGATTGCTCAGAACGTTCAAACAATGCTTAGTGAGAAGGGATTTTTCTCACTCATTGATGAACCTACACGAGTTACAAAAACAAGTGCCAAATATATTGACTTAATTTGTACGAATTGTGAACCTAAGCTTGTTAGGAGGAAGGGCGTAGTTAATTTGAACTGGTCGGATCATTATTTAGTGTATGGAGTTAGGAAATTATAAGCGAAAGCCATGTATTTATTTAATATTTATTTATATAAAAAATATTATATTTAAGATTCTATTTTCATATGTTGTTTTATTATTCAAGTTTAGTATTAGAAAGTACAGTACATAGTTTAGGAGTTGACATGAGTGTATTGTGTTTCTGCCCGAATTCTTCACGTAAAAATGGTACGAAACACCCCAAAATAAAATGCAATATTTTAGTTTACAGGATTAATACAATGAGCAATCGTTATTAATTATTTTTGACTGAAATATTTTCTAATTTCCAGATGCCCATCGTGAGTATCAAGTCAAATGCTAAGCCTTCCACATTTGCTTACCCTCCACCATTGGAAGAGAAGAAGAAGGAAGAAAAGGAGCGAGTAGCCACAGCAATCTTGTCTGTCACTGCTAAGGCCAAGAGACGTGAGGCAGATAAGGCCAAGGAAAAAGGTGAAGCAATGGACACTGACACTCCGGAAGAGGCTGCAGCAGCGGTTGCAGCAGCTGCAGCCGCCAAAGAAAAGGAAAAGGCTGCTGAAGAAGAAAAGAAGGAAAAAGAAAAGGAAGCGAAGAAGGAAGAGCCTGCGTTTGAAATTCTTACGAATCCAGCTCGTGTTATGAAACAACAGGTAATTAATCCGAATTCAAAGTGATTAGTGAATGTTGAGATCTAAAAATTATTGAAATTAATTGTCCATCGAATTTCCAGGTCCGCTACATCGAGTTGCACGATGAATTGAAGCGATGGAAGCCCGTCAAAGACATTACTGCCGGCGGTATCGTTGTGCTCAAGGATACTACTCCCGATGAGCCAGTGACGCTCGTTCAACCCGTGGCTGGTAAGAACAATTGACTGATTTTAACACAATTACAAATCGAATGACATAGAATCCTAACCTAAACCTAAATTCCATGATTAATTTCTTCCTAGCCTGTGGACCAAAGAAAGATGACGAGGAAGATGAGCCAGGTCCACCAGAACCATTCGAGTACACTGATGCAGACGATTAATTTATTGCATTTTATTCTTTATCAAATCAAACCCCGGAGTATCCACTGAAATATCTAAATTAACTTTGTACAAAACTGTAGTTTAGTGTTCTCATGAAAATAAATACCTTACTCATAGAATCGTAACTTGGAATGGGTAACTTGTGCGTAGTGCGCCAAGAATCATAGAATAGGAGATACAGCATTTACAGCAGTAATAAATTATTAAATTGATAAAATTAATTCTTCATTAAATTCAGGTTTGGGTACCGCGCCAATTTTGTGCAAATGTATCAATTCAACGATGCTTAAAATAGTTTCTGCAGACAGGTTTCTGTTCTAATTACATTTTGAATAAATACCTTTATTCAAAAGTTGCCAGCTGTTCATGGTTAGTGAATGCTCGTAAAACATCTATCAACACTCAAATAATACAGGCGAAGGTTATGACAGGATTACATTTCTGATTTACAAATGAGAAACTATGTATATAATATGTATAATAACGTTGAAATCATAATACTAATCGTAATGAATGAAAATCAACTGCATATAAAAGATGTGCAATAGACTTAAATAATATTCTAATGTATTCAGAACATACTTCAAATTCCCAGTCACTATACAATTGCAATACTATGTATGTAAAATGTAAAATATGGTATAATAATAGATGTTAATTTTACAATAATTATTTCTATCCCATTTTCATTAGTTTCTAGCATTTAAGATTAGTAGTTCGTTACGTGTACAAAGCAAGTCACACTCGTTCGATATAAAAAGTTACAACTGTCTTCAGCCTCGAAACTTCTTCATGAGTCCATGTCGTCGTCTCCTCGTTGACTGCTGAAGTAGGAAACCAAGCCACCGAATTCACCGTCGTTTTGAGATGAAGTAGTTTCTTCTTTGACAGGAACTGCAGCAGGGGCAGAAGGGGCTGGATTTGGACTTCCGGCTGACTGTGGAGCAGGTTCTTCCTTGAATGGCTCATCGGGTCTGCGTGAATTTTAGAAATTAGAATTAACTGGATTTACCTATGTTCATTCATAACTCACTTGTCATATTTCTTACCGATAGTCAAATTGTTGTGGTTGGGGTGCACTGTACAATGGTTGTGACTGAGTGTGTGGGGGTGGAGGGATTCCGTAGGGAGCTGCAGGTCCATAGTAAAATCTTTCGTGATGTCCCGGTTGCATATGAGCCAGTAAACCGGGATGTGGTCCTCTGGATGGAGGAGGGCCTTGTGGCGGCATTCGATACATCATTTGTGGCTCACGCTTGAACTGTTGGAAGGAGGAATGCAAGGGTGAACCGCTCGGATTCGGAATTCGAAGTGGGGGCGGCGATGGATAATTGGATCTGAAATATATTTACATTATCTTTAGCGAAAATATCAAGGGTATCAGTTGACAGCTTAAGTCTTAATTTCCCTAAAATGTTTAAAAAGGTGGACTCAACTACCAAGCCCAACACCAGGCACTCAATTATTTGTTTACCTTGGGGGTGGGCCCTGTGCTGGCATATAAGGCACACTGCTCAGTGGCGGTGGCTTTCCAATGGGTTGCGGTGGCGAACCTCCTGGTCCTTGACTATAGGGAGGTGGGACTGGACCTCTACCCCAGGGGAACCTAGTATATAAAATAGAACACATTTCCTATTAGATATTTAGATCGCCACTTGCCAAGTCGCCTTGAATTCATAATTAGTAAATACTGATTTGCAACCCACATGTTTCTTATTCCTTGGGTAGTCGGAGGATAGTATGCAGGGTTTGGTACCCTTGAGATTTCTGATGGCATATTAGGAGGAAGTACAGGATGACCTTGGTGGGGCGGAGACGAGATTCCTCGATGTGGCTGATGGGGAATACCGGGCTGTGGTGCGGGAATCGGGGTGGGTGCCCTTGCGATCATTGGAGCTCGTACTGGTGCCGGAACCCCAGTGACAGGAGGCGGCGAGGAGAGAACCGGTGGTCCTGGAGTAACAATGGCTGCACTAACTTTCTTTCCGCCTTTTTTTGCTTTCGCGGCTGAAAGATATTGAATGAAAAATGAAAACGGTTGTAAAAATCTTGGGTTGGGGTGAACGAGTAATTCTGCAGAGAACGTGGCTTGCTACCTTTAGGTGGTGAGGGTGAAGGCTTTGTTGATGCAAGGATCTCACTCATCATTAAGTTTGTGGAGGGTGGAGCTTGTGGGGGTGGGACAGGAGGAGGGATAGGTTCTAAGACTACTGGGGGTGGCGTAGATTTCTTGGCCACATGCTGTTGCACAGGCGGATAAGGTGGAGCTTTGACCGGTTTCAGCTCTTGTTCCAGAAGCGACGCTTCCATTTTTTCGTATTCATCAGAATCTGAACTATTGTCTTTAGTTAGTATTGGTTTACTTTTACTTGCCACAGGGCTGCTGGTTGAAGATTTGGCTGCCTTTGCTTGGGCTGCAGTTAGTTCCGCCACCAATTTCTTGGAACTCGATGGAGCATCAGAGTCATCAGAGTCTGGTGCAACCACTCTCCTGTACAAACATTTCTGAATCAAGTCCCACCCAGAATATTGGTCCCAATTCTCGTTCTAGGTTCTAGTCGACTGAAACTGGATCAAGCTTCTTGAAAAAATTAACTAACCTGCGTTTTGGATGAATATTCCCATCATCATCTGATTCCCCCGAATCCAGAATATCTTTGAAATTAATCTTCTTGCCCCGTGTGGATCTCTTATCAGTTACGAGTTCCTCGGTCGCATCCGCCTTTTTAACCTTACTACCACCATGCTTCTAAAGTGTACAATGAAAGTGAAAACAAAATCAGGAAATGCATATTTACACACAAATAGGTAAAGGTCAAAACTGTTCATACTTTATTCTGTATTTAAACTCTTTATATTGAATACATTTCAATATCACTATTTAGAATAAGAAAGAAGAACAACAGGTACAAACGTAGTATGAACCAAAATCAAAGTCAGAAGTCAAATAATTGTTAACTAAAGTTTTTTGGGAATTGATTTTTTGAAAATACTCAAATCGAATTTGAGTTTCTTGGAACCATCATCCCTAAAGTAGGGCGAGAGAGTTTGATCTGGTTTGGATTGACTAATTGAACTCACGTTCCAAGCTCGATCCACTTCTTCGTCATCCACACGCTTCTTTTTCTTCTTTGGACTCGCCTTCGGTTTGGCCTTACTTTTGTTTTTGGATCCTTTTTGTGGAAGAAAAAATTCGGTCCGCATCTTGGACCGAGGAGGATTGTAAGCTGCCTTCTTCTTTTTCTTTTTACCCCAAGTCTCATCCTCTTCCGACACGGACGCACTGTCAGAAGCGTCAGATTCAGCCGAGTTCCATCCAGGCGTTGGATCATCCTCGTCGTCGTCTTGGTCACTTTCATCATCTGAAAATAATCAAGTTTATTGAGCCATTAAGGTTCATCAAACAGAGAGACCTATTGGTCTGAAACTGTAGAAATAGAAACTCACATATAATTCGTGATTTGGCTCTTCTTGTTGAACGTCGAACAGAACCAACTTCCAGAAACTTCTCTTGCCTTCCATACTTTCCTTTCTTTCCTCCCCGACCTCTTCGTGCTATTGAGTCATCCGAGTCGTCTCCATCCCTATCGCCTGACCACTCCGAGTCATCTTCATCTAGAGCCCCTGCTTCCTCGTCTTCATCGTCATCCACGTCAGACCCTTTGAAATCGGATCCCGAGTCTTCGTCACTCGTCGCATCCAGGTCGTTAAGCCTCCGTCGTGTCTTCTTGCGACTCTGGGTTTCCAACTCCTTGAGACGTTTTTCCTTGTTCTCGTCGTCCTCGTCTTCGTCACTCTCGTCCTTGTCCGCCTTTTCTTTAGCCTCCTCTTCTTCTTCATCCTCGTCAGAGCAGTCGGGCATCACTTTCCCTTTGCCAACTTTCTTTGGAGGATCTTCAACGACCGGTGTGCCACCATTCTTAATTCCAGCTGAACCCTTTTGTTCCGACTCATCATACACTTCCGCTTCTTCATATTCGTCTTCTTGGCCCTATGTAGGAAGCAGAATAAGATTTCAAAATTAGTTATATAGGAAATATAACTGTATTTTCCCATCGGCTTGTTTCGTTGTAAAAGTGTTTTGCCAAGCATTGATGTTTTCAAGGCTCGTTGTTGAACCTTGAAAATCTGACGTATTTAGGTAGTACAAGCTACAGTGATCTGTACTTACCCTCAAAGCGGAATTAATCATTTCATCATACTCCTTGAAATCGAACGTCTTAGTAGCTCGCCGAGCTCTGAGCTTGTACATCGGCCCATCGTCAGACTCTTCTGAATTTGATTGGGAACTCTCTTCGTCACTCTCCACAACAAACCTGTCTCGTCTGGTCATCAACTCATCCTCTTCGTCGTCATCTGAACTAATTACTCGTTTTCGATTTTTCTTGGATTTCTGAGACCTAACAACTTCTTCCGGCTCTTGTTGAGTGGCTTGGTCTTGGGGTGGAATGACGTTGTCCAAGCTGATCCCCACAAATGCCAGTCTTTGTTTCCTTAGAACTTCGTTTTCATGTTTCTTAAGAATTTTGTCGTATTCGACTAGATTTTCACTCATTTTTGCAATCAGCATGTTCTGTTTCAACAGAGAATATAGATATAGAGAGTATAGAGTATATAGATAGAACTATACAAATATCAGTGCATAGTAATCAAGCAAGCACATAAGAGTTAATTGTAAAAGTTCTCACGTGTTGACAAGGTGGACAGAACCATTGACCCTCTGGAATAACCCAAAGTTGTGGTCGAAGACAGGACGCATGACAGGCACTGTCACAAGAATCACACAGAAGAATCCATTCCGGATGATCTCCTTTATTGCACTTGCTACAATTTGTTTTGTCGTATTTGTCAACCGTTTCTTCCCCTGAACAAGCAAATAAACGAATCAATGACATTATAAGTAAACTACTTACTTTTTGATTATTGGCATGGATTGTTCAATGTAAACCAGGTTACTATTCATGCCAGAAAATAGTCGATTAGAAGTCATGATGAAGGTCATCTCATTATTGACAGGTGTTAACTGTTTTAATTCCGCTTACCCCTTTTGGCTGTTCTTGCATGCCGACTTGGTCCAACATCTACATCCTCTTCACCCAAATCACTTTCTGGTGAGAACTCATGATCCGACCGAAATGTTAGCTCTTCTTCTTCCTCCTCCTCTTCTTCGGGTTCAACAACTTCTTCCTCTTCTTCTGAAGACGTGTGAGTCCATGGATTCAAACCTTTTTGCATCAACGTCTTTGGCGGAGCTCCATTCTTCTTCTTCCGTCCTCGCTTCTTCGGTTTGACGACAGCGTCCGAGTCATTGTCTTCAGAATAGGATGGGGTTGACACGTCCCATCGCTTGGGTGCAGCTTTGATCGACTTCACTTCTGCCGGCTGAAACTGAAATCGGAAATCATATTAGATGAACTGGACAGGGGAAATTAATGGAGGTAAATACACAAAATGACGCTAAGACTTTTAGTTTGGATCGTGTGGATGAACAAAATAATGTCTACGTTGTACTGTGGAAATGGTACCTTGGCTTGGCCCTTTTCTTGTTGCTTATTTTGCTTCTTCAGCTGAGCGGCTTTCAACTGTGCAAGACGCAGTTCCTCAAGCTTTCGTCTTTCTTCTTCTTCCTTCACTTGAATTATAGCTATTCTGGAACTCTGCCTTGTCGGTCTCTCGACACGCAGCTTCCCATTTACTTCACCTTTGCTGGCCACCGGTGGAGTAGATGATACACTTGCGCTGGATGACCGATCTCGAGAACTTTGTGCAACAGATCCTCGGCCTCGACCTCGTCCACGACCTCCACCTCTTGGACGACCACGTCGACTTGGTGCAGAATCTAGCATTCAATTATAAATACATATTACTCAGTTGTGTATCTAGATACCTTTAAACCATGCTTAAATAATTTCGATGCCTGGAGACTAGTGAGACTAGTGAGTCTAACCTGGTGTCCGTTTAGGTCTACCACGACCCCTTGGACTTGGAGTCACCACTATCAGAGCCTCAGCATCAGAGTCATCTTCCTCTGCTACGCTTCCCTTGTCTTTTCCTGCATTACTTTCCTCAGCGGCCTCGTCAATAGCCAACGGATCAGTTGTTGGACTCAACTCGGGTGATTTGTTGCCGCCTTGAAGCTCAGCTCCAGAACCTTGTCCAGTGATAATGACCATTTCTTCTTCAATAACTTCACCAACAATTGGATTGAACGGAAGTTCTTCGTCTGTTTTTAAAACTTTTAAATGAACATCTGGTGGTTCTTCAGCCTTACGCTTGGATGAACATTCGTCAGGCTGTGGTTCTCCAACAACGGAGTCATGTGTAATATTTTTGATTTGCGTAGTCGCAAGCAGTTTCAAAGAATCAACTGAATCCAAAGTGGTATGGGCCACTTCCGCTTTTTTTTCTTTTGTTTCACTGAAAACAGATTCACTAGAATTTCCGTTCTCTAAGGGCTTAAGGTCAAGCTGAATTCCCAAACTCTCTGTTGATTTCTCAAGAGATGGGTCAGTTTTACTTGGCTTCATGTCAGAATTTGTCTTCAATGAATCTTCCAGAGGTAGCTGCTCAGTCTCAGTCGTGTTAGTAGGCTCATCTATCGTGTTATCATCCTCCGATGAGCTGTAAGCGTAACCCACCAACCCGCTCTGTGATTTAGCTCCAGAAGAGACTACTGGAGCCGCTTCAGAAGGTTCCACTACAGACGCTGAAGTGTCAGCAGGAGATTCCTTAATTTCTTGCACGACAAAGTTCGGCGAATCAGTAACAGATCTGCTTGTTACTTCCAGTGTATCCGGCAGTTTTAAGACAGGTTCAGACACCGGCTCCGTCTCGAATGATTTACTCAGAGTCAGTTCCTTGGGCTGAGATGGCTCGACAGATCCAAGATTCGGATTTTCAGGAGCAATTGAGCTTTCTCTTTGTTGCAGGTTATCTAGCGCTTCGAGATTCGTTTCGCTACTGTTTCCAGTCAGCCACACAGTAGACTTCAGTACAACCGGCTCTTCTATAACTTTAGCTTCGATAGGCACATTTACAACACTGTTCAAAATCACTTTATTCTCAGGTCCATCCAGAGTAGGAGCAATTTTAGGTTCTTCAATTTCGATTTTATTTGATGGAGTCGATTCTTCTTGCGCCCGAGAAATGAGAGATATTTCCTGTTCGGCCACGGCATCTTGTGGGAAGTTTTTCTCGCCAAGTTTAAGATCTGATACCGAGTCTTCAGGTTGCAACAATGTCTCGGAAGTAGGAGGTGGTTTGGATTCAAGTTTTGCAACAGCTATTTCCGTAGATTCAGCTACTTCGAGAGGAGATGGGTTAGGCAATATTCCTGGAAGAATTTCAACAACAGATTCAGGAGTGGATCTAGGTAAGTCCTCGACAGCTGGTTCTATTAACAATTCACGCAACGGTTTAACTTCATCAGGTTTTGCATGACTCGTTACGTCTGGAACAGGAGAAAATGTTTTCGCAGGTATACTTGGGTTGGGTTTCGTTTCAACTAAATTTTCGGAAGTGGGCTTGACTACTTCTGGAATAACTTCAACAGTAGGCTTAGTATGTGGTTCCAAAGCAGGAGGCGGTGGTGTAATCCGCACTGCAGGAAGCGACTTAGTCGGTTCTGTGGGAGCCGGTTTAGTTGGCGCCTTGGAGGATTCCGTTTTGATCGATGTTGAACTCCCTACTATCTGCGAGGGTGGGCTTAACGCTTTTGGTGGTTTTAGATCTAACCTTGGACTTGGCATTGAGTTATGACCAGCTTTAGCTGGCTGTCCATTTCTGGAGCTTGCGGAAGGCTGTTCTGCTTCCTTCAGTCGATCGAATTCGTCCATCTTTTTCATAACATCTTGAATATCCGTGTGCTGAACGTCCTTCAACACCGTATCGGACACCTTGAGTTCCTCACTCATTTTGTCTGTAAACAGAAGCAAATTGTCTAAAGGACTTTTCCCCTTCTGAAAGTTAGTTACTAGCGTCGCTTCAATCTTCGACACTTCTTCAACTGGAGGCGTCACACTCAATGTTGGTTTCACAACCTCTTTGGGAATCATAGGCTCGACCTTTGGGTCTAATACTGGACATTCATCACTGATGGACACACTTTCAATCTTAACAGAGTTTGGTTCAGGTTCCGATTTGGGAACCACATCTAGCTTTATATCTTGTTCAATTGGAACATTGTCTGGGAGACTCACGCTCTTCGGCTCCAGTTTAATTTCTGGAAGCTTCGTCTTTACGTCGTACTTATTGCTCCGAGTGTCCAACATACGCCTCACGGCTTTCCCGAGTTCAAAAGTGTTGATTCTTTCCTTTTCTTCGTTTTTAATTTCGGTCTTTACATCGACCGCTGCATGTGATACTTCTTCGTCTACTTCCATGTCTTCTGCTTCCGGTTTGTAGTCTTCATCAATCGCCATTGCATCGTCATCGTCGTCGTTATCATCTTTACTGTCTTCTGGGCCTTCGGGGCTCTCTTCTCCAGCTGTGTCTTGCTCGTCGGACAATTTACCGGTATCTAGAAGAATTTGCTTTGGCGAATCTCCGTCTCCATTGTTTTCAACACCATTGTCTTCTTCAGATTTATTCTTCTTGACAACTCCACTTTCCAGTTGGCCAATGAGTGTAACCATTTCCTCACGACTTGTTGCTACAAGTTCCCAAGTGTCATCATCAACATCTTCGCGGTAGACGCGAAGATTCGCTTCATTATCCACTTGGTACCAGTAAACTTGTCCTTCAGAATCACATCCTGCAAAAGATATAGCCAAATCGCAGTTAGGCTCGGAGATTTTATTTCGTAAGTATTCGAATTGTCACAAAGCAATAAATAGTAGGTGGAAACTAACCCAATGGAACTCGACGTAGATCTTCAGCTGGTAATTTATTGACTTCATTCTTGAATTTTGTATTGAAATCAAATTGTGACTCAAGTAAATTTTTTAGTAATCTTAGTTTGGTTTGAATTTTGGCTTTCTTATAACCAAACCTCTCTATTTCCCAAGCATCCTGAGAATCGTAGGAGTGACCGAATTTGGCTAAATGCTTTTCCCATTTCTCAGCATTGATGGACCTGTAGACCCTTCTCAAAAGTACGATATGGATTTGAGCTAAAGCTGGTGCAACTATAAACACAAAACGAAAGTAATTAGTATAATAAAGTACGAACCTCAGAGTGGCTAA
>JAQFYU010002661.1:0-11416 GCA_034694905.1 Ceratophysella granulata
CTCCTTTGTCCGTGTGGCTGATTCACACACTGACTCAGAGTTCTTTCTCAAACTGGCGGGTACGAAACAGTTTTGTATATTTCCAACCGACGAACTACACTCTCTTATGGGAACTTTTAAAACTAAGGGTTCAATTTCAAATTTTATTTGCTCTATTGTAATCAATATTTAAAAACAAACTGAGTTCTGCTATGCGAAGATATGATTTTATGAACTGAGTTAATTGTTGTTAAATGAAAGATATTGGTGTTGACGCGAAACACTCAACGATCCGGTTAGATCAAAGTACCTCTTCCTTCAGCCCGTAATTACCTCAAACCCAACCCCAGATAATGTGGTATGAGTGTTTCGGAAATACTTCATGTCCGTTGTGTGTACACAAATCTCATCATCCCCATCTCATTCTTGTGAAATCTATTAACTTGTTAATTATATTTTCTCACATTCCGATCACAGCATGACAATTTTTGATCGCATAGAAAACTAGATAATTAATTTAACTAATTTCTAAAAGTGTTCCCATATCTCAATAGTCTAAAACCGATTTATAGGAATGCCATGCGAATTTACATTAGGTTGCATGGGATTTTAATGTTTTACTATTCCTCCACTAGATGGTGCATGTCGTTTAATGTCATCTGAATCCCAATAAGCCTATCCTTGCAGTTCAGAGTCAGAGTAATACGTTGAACAAACTAGATTTTACAAAAGTGGCATTGATATCGATATCATGTTTTATTACACCATTGCATGCGTTATGCGTTTATGCATATGGCTTCTGAAAATACTGCAAACGCATGTTATGCATGTTATGCACAAGCTATTATGCAATATTTTATATCCCGGACATTCAACGTTGATAGCAATTTTCGGAGCAACTCTAATTAGGCAAATAAATAAACAACTTCTAGCTAATATGTAGACGTATTTGTAAGCTGGTACACTCCTAGAATAATTGTAGTATGATCAACCCTAGTATGCCGTTATATAATCGGCACAAGGTCAATTGCATTAATTTATCGTACTAAATTGGAGTTCTTTTTTAAGTGCAACTTAAGGTAGTCTGTAATTTTGTCCCCACCTTCACTGAGACGCGTTTGAGCTTCGGAAGGTCATGGTCATGAGTAGAACCATGTTTATGGAATTCTGAAAGATGTTGGAACGCATCTCCACAGCATTCACAACGAAACTTCAGATTATAGATTGAACGAAATGCTTTTATCAGACAATGATGAGCTGATATGTCTTTGTGATTAAAATACTTGAAATGACACCTCTCGCATTTTGGTGGAATTTTCCCATTGTGGTCCTGTAAAATACGATAAAGTGGTTGTAACTTATTTGATTCTTTAATATATCTGGATCTTGAATCCTGACCCTCCATCAATGAGCGTTGAGTTGGACCAACCTCATGAATGTGTTGCTGAATCTTCCATTTGAAGTAGTATGCGTGCTTACAACCAGGACGAGAGCACGTAAACAATTCTCGGTGTCTAGTTTGATTTTGATTGGAATTGTTCCTATCCTGGATACCTTCTTCATCCGATTTTGGTAAAATACGCCCTGTATTCCTTTTTCTTACTATCTGATGTTCAGTTCCAGCAATTCCAGTGTCAGAACCGATTCTGAATTTTCTAGGATTTTCTGAAGGAGCAGCTTTGGTTAATCTTGCGGGGGTCAACGCTGGGACCCTAATTTGAGATGCGTCATTTCTTCGTTTCTTCCTCCCTGAATCTAGTCAATCAATTTAAAGATTAAGTATTAGTATATACAGAATTGCTTCGTGACCAAGTCGATTGTACGGATTGATTTCGAAGCACCAAGTTCGAGCAAGCGGCGACTAATCGTTGTACCCGGAGTCGCAATCGTAAAACAGGCAGAGGCCACTAGGATTCTAAATATTTTGTCTCAATATTCGTGTTCACCTCTTATGGACGGTAAATCGTGCTCTTGTTGGATGCCTTCCCTTCCGTATTTAGTGTGAGCTGGAGGACATTTTCCCAAATCATCATTTGGCTCAATCTTGACTTTGGAAATTGCCCGTCCGACCCCAGGATACGTTTTTGGATAAGCTTCGTTGTTGACTTCTGGGGCTGAGTTCACATCCACTGTTTCTTGCTCGACTTCACCTTCCGATTTAGAAAATATATCTGCCCCTGAGTTGTGCCAGGTTTCAATTTGAGTAATGTGTTTGCAAATTCTTGCGGTGAGGTTTGAGAAAGACAGGAGCTCAATATAGGCTTGGTATAACTTGCTTAAAGTTTCTGCACAGCGGAAACACATTGTGACTGCAGGATCCTTTTTCAGTGATCTTAGATCATTCGAAGCAAAAACCGCATCAAGTGCTTCACATATTGTTATCATTTTTTTACGTATAGGAGTGGAAGAACGGGCATCAGACATCTCGTCTGGTTCAGCATCGTCGTAGAAACATATTGATATTTGACGCACAAGTGGCTCCAGCCCAGCTTCAAAGTTAGAGTGACAGTTGAAGCAGTGCATTGAATCCATCTTAATCTCAGACTCCAACTCCAACAAGCGAATGCCAAAGTCTGGAAGACATAAAAAGTTCAACTTTCATTGTAATAATTGTAACTGGGTGTATATCGAATTCAATTCGATATTCAATTGTTATTTATTATTATACATAATATTATATTGATATTAATTGTATTCGTCACAGCATAGCACGGCTTTTTACCGCATGACCGTGTGGGAACTAATCCTGTATTTAAGCTTACCGAATTTGTGAGAAAAGCAGAAAAAATAAGATCTTAGAACACAAGCTCTGTGATCTGAAGATCACATTTAATAATATACTTACATCTATAAGTCAGTCACTTTCGAACAGCCGATTAAGATTCTCGAGATTCGGCGAATTGAAGAAAATAGGGAACGTGAACTAATACTGATATTAGCAGAGCAATTAGTAAATAGACAGTAGCGCTGTAAATAAAACTTGACTTCTGTGCTATATTATTGTGAAATGGGTTTTAATGCTACACATCTGTTCAACTTTAGTGGTCAATAAATTATTTGATCTGGGGTTCAGCTAGCTTCAGGACATATTGACACATGATCCAAATCCAAATGGGACAAGTTGATTGATACCGGGAGAGAAAGCGTTTCCGAAAGTGACCGGTGTTTTAAGACCATCCTATTATTCTATTATTATTAATACATCATATAACACATACGCATACAAACCGGGAATTTAAGCCTTTAAGTGCCCACCCCAAATCTGACATAATTGTTGTAATTAGATTCCGAGGTGGAAAGGTAAGAAGGAGAAGGAAAGGGAGAAAAGAAAGGAACGATAGGAAAAGCAAGGAAAGGAAGGAGAAATATGGGTGAAGGGAGAGAGAAAGGGAGAAACAAAGCAGAAAGGAGGAAAATTCGGAAGAATAACGAGTTTAGGAGCCTTGAGTGGAAGTTGCGATTTGCAATTACTTTTGTACACTAAATTCGAGATTAAACATTTGTAAACTATCATAAAATCATTCCAAATAACTACAAAATTTTATAAAATACCTGTAAGATCGAAACTGCGTACATAGGCCTTGAGAATTTTCTCAGTTTGTTTGCGCAAGGAGAAGGTGAGCGCTTGATTATTGAGACGATTTTTCTCCAATGACAGATTTTGCATGTTTTCATACATATGTATTTAATAGCTTAAACATAGGAAGCTACTGTTACTATGTATCATTATCACTGGAAACTTGATTTGTTTTCTTTTTTCATTTCTGACATGGATAGACATTGTGCCATAAGTTGTACTGCAAAAAATTCCGCTTACATACCGAATAAGTTCTTCCGTAAAGTAACGCACAACGCACCCTCAACTTCCACTTCAAAACATTCAAGGTTTACTTGACTTCAAATTACCAAAAACTGAGATACCAGCCAAATAAACATGATATCCAAACAGAAATATTAACCGTGAAGTTATTTGAATTTTAATAATATTTACGATGTTATTTTATGACTGAAAGATTCGCTATTATATTAATAACAAAAAATATTAACAAATGTTCGAATTTCGAATCCCATGATGTTCCCTCTCACTTCTAAACCATATGAATTCGCGGCCTTTCAATGCAAGCAACTCTCACTTAGAGTTTCTTTGAGCTGTTTCATGAGTTTTCTATCTGAATCTTTATTGCAATAAGGATGCTTAAAAAATAATTATGATATGTTTATATTAACTATTTTAAAACTATCTAAATTCTCAAAGTTATATTTGACGCAAATCAAATTTCCAAATTCCAATCCAGCCCAATTGTGCTGGTAAATAGTTAAGTAAACCGATAGCTGGCCATATAAAACCGCGAAATTGTTTTAAAAACGAATAATGGAAGTTGCTACCAAATTATCTCTGGCTTCTTACATTGGAATAAAAAAGAGTTTTGAGGTCGAAGGCAAAATGAATTTTAAAGTAAGCGTTTCGAATTCTCCAAACTCATCGATTATGCGCCATGCGAAATGACAATATTGGACATTATTTGAATAAAACTATGCGTGCTCTATTCTTGAGAAACCCTCTGCTCTGCCCAAGCAGAAAACAAAAGTCTGCAAGTAAAAGTGGTATGCATTTTCAGTCAATCACGTCAAATCAAAACGGCCAGGAAGAAAGAGAGATAGTAGGGCCAACAACAAAAACGGTCAAAGCAAGAAAAACCGTTCGAATTTTTTTTAATGGTTAGGTTAGGTCTGTCATAAAGTGCCAAAAAAGTTACTATACTTTTTGTCAGTTTAGCTAAGCTTTAATATGATTGGCCTTTAATGTTTTATATAGGTACTGACATGACATTTTTGGTTCAAATCAAAATTGAAAGCTTAAATTCATCAATGCCTGAAAAATATTTGCACCAAACTTGC
The DNA here is from genome assembly GCA_034694905.1 of Ceratophysella granulata. Taxonomy (NCBI): domain Eukaryota; kingdom Metazoa; phylum Arthropoda; class Collembola; order Poduromorpha; family Hypogastruridae; genus Ceratophysella; species Ceratophysella granulata. The sequence goes on from JAQFYU010002661.1 coordinate 4,879, forward strand.
CAAACAAACCAAAAATTGATATGGTAATAAAACCAAGTGTTAGGGTTAGGATGATATTTTGAAATGTTGTTGCAACGTTTCGTCCTGAAAAATTTTATGCCGATAGCATAATCGTAATTGTAAAACATTTTACATGTTCGAAACTTGTAACGCGTGTATCGCATAAAATTTTCACAGATATTTGTAGCACACGGTATGCTTCCACTGAGTGTAGTGCAACATTGGCTATACTAATGTAATGGGTGTAGTACAAAAATCCGTTCGCATTATTAAGTGATTATATCCACCTACATAAAGGTTAAAGGAATGCCTCCTCGGAAGCTTCTAAGTGGGTAGTTGGTAGCTGGTATCAAATTTCATTTTTGTGTTACGTAGAAGATCCTGAATTTATACCACCACAAATTGAGAAATTCCCTTAACTATGCGGATCCAATTTAAGTTAATGATAGGAGTTAGGCTGCCTTTGGATGGGATATTTTTCGAATCCAATCCATAAGTCAGATGGGTACGTATGAGTCATCCGATCCGATATCCGATCCGAAAGGGCGGATGTACAAATACTGCTAATCCGATCCGAAATGTTATCTCATCCGATCTGAAAGACAAATATACAACTGACAATCCGATCCGATTCGATCTGCAATCCGAAATCCAACGGAACATTTGAAAATATCTGATTCGAAGCCAGCCTAACTTTAGAATTATACAAAGTATTTAAGCCAATCATTAAAAAATTGTTTTGATAGAATTTTTTTTCTGGAATTGTGACGAAGCAATCGGATCCGAAACGAAGAAATGTTGCTTTGGCCAGTCCATCCGATCCGAAGGATCGGGTCGATAATTATTATAAATCCGACCAGATCTGAAAACTTAGAATTTCTCATCCGATCCGATCTAGTCCGAAGGGCAGCGTGCAACCTTCAATCAGATCAGATTCGATCCAAAATCAATCCGACGCGTCGTCCAAAATACGAAGCTGGCCTTAGCGGGTGGGAGGCTATGCACTTGAATGGTTATCCATGCTGCATTATATTGGCGTGTCATTGACAAGGTGTCAATTCAAAATGTAAATCACCATTGCATTTTTGATTTTTTTGTAATAGATGGATCTACGAAGCACATTCGTACCATTTAGCCAGCGAAATGGCGTTATTTGACATTTGACACATAAATTGAGTTCACATGGGGCTTTATCCTGCCTGGCTTTATTGAATCTAAATATTTAGAGTAAGCTTAATATAGATCTAGTTGTTGAAGCTTCTAAGGGTTTAATTAACTTCACCTGAGTTGCGACAAATCCAATGGACCTACCAATTTAAGGACTAAATAATGAGAAAAGGAGAGTATTCAAATCAATGTTGATAAAAATATAATGAGAGCGAAACTGGAAATTGGAATAATAGGTAAATTGTAGAATATTGGGTTGGGGATTGAGCAACTCAACAAAATATTATTGCATACAAAGTGCGAATCACCCATTTTTGGAATGATTTCACGCAGATCGTCAATCGTGAAACTCTGGTTTTCAATATTTTATATGTATTTCAATGGCATGGCATGGGCGACTATTGGATTCCTAAACAGGCAGTAGTTAGAGTTTCACCTGTAAGGTGGTATCGCTGAATTCTCCTTTGCGTACAATTTTTAATATGCCAAGAAGTGTTTTCGTTTTACAATTCCTACATGTAGTACGTTTCGTAACAAGATGATCAGAAGCAAAATGGAAATAGAAGAAACTTTGAAATATATTCGGATTTATATCACCACTGCAAAGTTACTCGGGACTATCGACGCTCAATTCGATGCGAGGACGCAACTTGTAAGCCGAGTAAACACAAGATCTCATTCAGCTCGACACGTGGCGACATTGGTGGTAGCTGCTCTAATCCGTTATGGGATGTGCCACAGTTTTGTACAAAGTGTAATTAACGATAGGTTTAGTGTTAGGGACAAGTTTGACCTACTCCAAGCGGCCATTGTTCTAATTGGTCTCTACCAGATGGGAAATCATCTAATTAATTACTGGAACAGAAATAAAATTCCAGACACAGCAAACTCCTTCATTCAGTTCTATCTCGACTTTTCTAGTAAGTATAGATGTTTTAGAAAATTTGAAGCCCTCTGGATATGGAATATCACTATGACGACGAATTTCTATTGAATTAACAAGAGCAACCGAGTTTTGATAGCAAATTTTCTGAATTAGGAAGGACGAGTATGCTAGAAAAGCCGGGCCAGAAAATGCGGCACAAATTCTTCAACCTATATTTGCTATTGACCATGTTGGGTGTATTTGTAATGCCTCTTCTTGCAGTGGCGTATTATCTCGGAAATTGTCGAGGTCATTTCTTATCCAGCATGATGCCAATTTGCCACAAAGTCAATGGTGAATGGGACCATGTTCAACTGGAATCGATCACCTATAAAGTGGCATTAGTTGTACTTCAATTCATGACAGTGACTGAATTTGTTTCGGGTTCTTTCCTTCAGCTTGCCACAATCTTTGTGATGATTTTCGGATTTCAGCAAATGTCCCAGGAAATTGCGTAAGGCATTATCATATCTCTGAATTTATTTTGATAACTTTGGACTAGCTAATGAAATGGAACAATTATACATACATAGTTCTACTAGTGGCAGCAGTGTCAAGAACTGGGTTTCAATGTACAATGCTCTGAGGGTACTGGACGCTCAGACGAATGCATGTTTTGGAAATACGTGGGTACCTTTCAACATTTTCGGTTTCATGATGATCACTGTGATGGGGTTTACCATGGTTATTCGAGTTCATCCTGGATTCATCATGAGTACAATGTCTTTTTCGTTGGCTTCAATCACGTTTGTGAGCCAATTCATCATCACTTACTTTGCTTCCAACAGTGCGAAATTCTCCAAACTCGCTATACTGCGTCAGAAACGAAAAACAACAAATCGGTTTACACTGAAATCACTGAATACCTGCAAAAAATTTGCCCTGAGGTCAGGAACGTTTCGTGTAATCGATCGAGAAGCTTCTATTATTGTTATTATGGCAAATATTGACTACACTGTATCATGCCTTTTGGCGTTTTCAAAAAAGTTCCATTGAAAGCTAATGCTAATTTCAGAGTATTGTGCCGAATTTGTTACTTGTAAATTCCATTGTATGAAAATGTTAAAATTATGAATAAATCAACGTTAAATATTTAACATAATGCAATTTGCAATTCTTGTATTTACTACCATTCAATTAATCAGCCTACACAGTATTCTCCTTAATTTAACCTTACATCCAAGTCGTGGACAAAGAATTAAGAAACTGAATTAGTCGGTGGGGGTTTCTTGCATTTGAATATATAAGTACAACTCATTAAGCCGAAAGATTACTCAAAGGTTCTGAATATTTTTAGATGTATTCCGAAGAAGCTCCGACTAGTAATGGAATGAGCTTGAAGCTTTATGCCTTCTATGTTTCAAGCAATTGGTTGGTTTTCCATAAAATCAGAAATAAATATTTCGCTGCTTTGATTTTGATATGGAATTAACGTATTTATTATACAGAAACAGGATGCACTTCAGGAGAACGAAATTTTGCCAGGGAATCGAGCACATTGAATGAATTTTTATAATTCGATTTGAAAAGGAATTTCTGAAATAATTTTTGATATTGATTAAATAATTACGAAACCTGAATCCCAAAAGAATCTAATTTATTTATTGACAATGTTGAATAATGAAATTCTAATAGTTTAAAAATTGTCCCAGTAATGAGAAGCTTTTAATTAAATATTTCTACTTGAAACTACGAATCGTAGCCAGTGACTATCAGGAATCATAGTTCATTTTATATACAATAATTCTGTCATTTGCTGATTTAAATCATAATAATGTTGGTTTAGTTAAATTGCAACAATGTTTTCCTTTTCTCAAATATTTATCCGTAAACAATATTTAGATTAAGGGCTATGAATGAAGCTTCGTGTCTTTCATAAACAAATCCTATATTTAGATTAAGCTGAAAACCTATGTCCATAGACATAGCAAAATATAGTAAAATTTGACGAAAGTCATGTCCAGTGGAACGACAAACATTACACGAATTACAATTACGAGCCTTGATTTATTTCTACTGTTCAGAGCAAATAAATTCGAGAATAATAGACTATACCAAAATTCAATAGTTTCCAATCTGCTGTTCGAATCGGGATTATCGAAAAGTAGCAAAACAAGGTACCGTGCAGTTGTGAAGAAATTAAATAGCGAAATGACAGTTCCCGAAACTTTAAAATATATAAAAATTTACTTAACCACTGCCAAATTGGTTGGAATCGTGGACGCGGAATTCGACACTGGGAGAAAACTTTTTCTCCAAGTAAATACGAAGTTTCATTCGACAAGATATGTAGCGACATTAATAGTCATCATCGTAACTCGGTGCATCATCTACTTCAATTTCTTAAGCAAAATTTCCACACATAGTTTTAGCTTCTCGGACAATTTTGATGTTTTCCATCTGGCCTTGAATCTAATTTCCTTGTACCAAATGGGAAATCACTACATCAACTACTGGAACATCAAGGAAATCATCTCTACCATGAACGCTTTCTTGCTATTTTACCGTCAGTTTTCAAGTAAGATATACTTCTCTATCATTTTGACAATGGCTTCTTTTGGAAAAGCACAATTTAATGGGTCTCACTGAATTCCTTTTAAAAGATCTCAATGAATTATTCCCTGGAGTTTTCTGGTTTTGGATAATATTTTGATTTCAAATTCAAAAAACTGTCGTGGTTTGATTTTAATATTATGTTTCAAGCATTTAATGAGTTTTAACAACATGGCTGACTGGTTTGTTGCTAAGATTTTTTCTATAAAGAAGCTATGAATTAGTCACAGTTGGCAAACATTTGCCTATTGCTCCATTCTCAATTTATGCACTAGGAACAACTGGTTTCCACAAAAAAGCGGAACAGATAAGGCAGCATCATCTCTTCAACTCGTACTTAAAATTTACGATGATTGGCGTCTTCGTAATGCCTGCACTTTCAATTGGATGCTACCTTACGAATTGTAGAACTCACTTCCTGTCCGAGATTTTTTCAATTTGTCGTCGAGAAAAAGGTGAATGGACTCATGTACAACTGGATTGTCCGTACTCAGAAACAGTAATTCTATGTCTACTTCAATTCATTACTTGTGCTGAATATATCTGTGCATCTTTCCTGCAATTATCAACAATATTTGTGATCATCTTCGGATTTCAGCAGATGACGAAAGAGATTGCGTAATGATTAGATTTTAAAACTTAAATCATTCTTTTCGCTGCTCGTTGGTAAAATCCATTACATTTTTGTATTCAGTTCTTCCAGTCAAACTGGTACGGAATTTCTGCGGATTTACAAGATTTTGAGGATACTAGACGGTCAGACCAATGCCTGTTTTGGGGGCTTCTGGGTTCCTTATAACATATTCGGATTTTTGATGATGACTGTCCTCTGCTCTACTGTTGTCATTCGACTTAGTCCAGGATATATTTTGAGTGGAATTGCACTTGCATTGGCCATAATTGCCTTCACGAGTCAAGTCATTGTCACATATTTTGCCTCCAACAGTGCAAAGTTCTCAAAAATTGCTCTACAGCGACAACAAAAATTAGCTACTGATAAGTTCATTGTAAAATCCCTTAGAAGTTGCAAGCCCTTTGCGCTTAAATCAGGTTCATTCCGAGTAATTGACAGAGAGGCTTCAATTATTGTCATTATGGCAAACATTGACTACACAGTCGCGTTTTTGTTGGCCATTTCCAAAGCCTTCAACTAGTAGTGGATGATGGCATGTCTGTCGCACAAAGTAATTTTTTTCAATGGTTTACAATTTAAATAGTTTATGTGCGTGAGGTTTTCTAAACGTTAGTTTAGTTTGTCCGGTGGAAATAGCATATAGTGTGATTTTGTTAATAAAAATGACACATTATGTCAAATTCAAACTGTTGAACGTATTACGTTGTACGTATACCATAGCTTCATCGCAGTAGCTACGAGATGTATACTTACAAGAAGAAATGCTTTCACAGCCTTGTGTAAAATGTCCTTAAAATATTTCCAAAATGCTCCCATAGAATTGAGCTTGTGTTGCTCTGTGGCCTTCTGAAATTCATTCCAGATTATTCGTGTTCCTGAATAGGAGCATAGTACAGTGCACTAGATGGCACTAGATGGGAATTAGGTGTACTTTAGTTTGTCATGGTTGGTTAACTATTTAGTAGGTATTTATATGCACAACGTAGAGCAGCTGAATTTACGTAACAGTAATGAACGTTCGTGTATCAAACAGCCATCAATTTGATGATCGTTGATTTGAATGATACGAGTATTTTGGAAGACTCTTTAATCTCGATTCGCAAATTGGGTTTCTTGTTAGCGGCTGCGAGCTAGTTAACGACCGCGAGACGGGCTGGAATGGAGGTATGACGTATTATTACGTACTAGCTGAAAGCCCGTCCTACGGACGGGAGGCAATTGAGCCCTACGTCTGTTAGTAGTACTTATAAATACCACTA
>JAQFYU010002662.1:0-11415 GCA_034694905.1 Ceratophysella granulata
AATTATTTAAACTCTAATTATTACGCCCTCGCTCACGCGATGTGCGAACAATATTAGCACGGCTAATACTGTTAGATTGGTGGAGATGCCTCTGAATCGTTTTACCGGGTTCCTCTAATGTCTCAATGCGTTTCAAAAATACAAAAGAAGATAATAGTTAAATATATGGTTAATTCGGAAATTTCAAAATCTATTCAAAATCATATTTAAAATTTCAACGCTGAAGATTGTTAGAGGAACAAAACGTAAAGATGTTTAAATTGAACGTAATTATTTGAATAAGATACGTAATTATTTGAATAAGATGCGATCAAACGCCAAAATTAAAGTATTTGTAAATTACTGTAGTTCATATTTAAGGGGTGATTTAAGAAATAGGTTAAAATGACTTTTGATGGTGATTTCGGAAATCGGATTCCTAAATTAGTTTTAAACATTTGAACTTAAATTGGCAAAACACAAATTGGCAAACACAAAATATGAGATGTTATGATTTGACCCATAGGTAAGACTATGACTCTTCTACGGCATAGCGCCACCATAAGTCTTCTATGACACGTTTCCTATGACAGTCCTTTAAATGGTGGTCTTATCCCTGCATAACTTTCTACAGCATGTAGGAGCCCTACCTATCTTTCTCGAGTACGTAGGTTGCCCTGCTCTACTTTCCAAAGTATCAGGAAGGCGCAAATAAACATTTTAATGAACCTGTCTGTAACACAGGGTGAAAATTAAATAATTTTTGATTTGAAGGCCTGTAGTCATGTTGAGTTTCTGTAATGGGCCCACAGTTAATAGTGATGTCATTTATTGATGTTCTGCACATTGACAGACGTGTTAATCAGAGGGGCATTAATTGACTTACTATTTTCTGCATTTACAGTTTACTAACATTTCTACCTTACAAGAGATATATTTAAAAACTTGAAAATAGGAAAAATTTGAGTATATTTAACAAAAATTTGAATACAAGGGTCATCTAGATTCAAAAAAATCGAAATTTAACCTCATAAATGTAATCCAGATTCTTTAGGGTGATTGAATTAGTTATTAATTCTAGAAATTACAAAAAAAACCTTCATTAGAAATCTATGATTTAAGCATTTTCCCGGACCTTCGTTATCTCTTCCATACTCAGGATTCAGTTCATACAAAAGTTCACGCAAATACAGAGTCCCTACTTGTTTTTCTCTTTCTCCCGTTTTCCTCCACTTATCTCACTCTCAGAAATAAATTGCCGTCTTCCACGGAATTTTATGTATTCCCATTCTGCAAAATATCTAGAGAACATAAATTCCACCTTCTCTTCTTCTATTGCTCTTTCCTGTATTTCTTCATGCCTTTTTACGGGTGAGTTCCGTTTTCTTTCACTATTATGTATTCCCATTCTGCAAAATATCTAGGGAACATATATTCCACTTTCTCTTCTTCTATTGCTCTTTCCTGTATTTCTTCATGCCTTTTTACGGGTGAGATCCGTTGTCTTTCACTAGCTTAGGCATAACCATTCGAAAAGGCAACGTAGGCCCATAAACTAGCCTGTTTCCTGTCCTGTTTTCCTGTCTTTCTCAGTTTTCTCACTTTCTGGACGCTGCTTAGATTAAATGGGCAGTGATTTCAGTTTCGTCACTGAGAGTATCACCCATCAATTCTCGGAAACGACGTCCGCCCCAGTTTCACTTCTCTATACACTCGTATAGCCGCATTTCTGCTACCACTATACATTCGCATAGCAAGATAGGAGATCATCATTCCTTTCTAAAATTATCTCTGTACATCAGAATCTTCTTTCAGTTCTTTTTCTGCACTCCTGCAAAGGTCTCGGGGAACTCAAAAGAAATAAGTACCTACTTTAACATACCCTAGTACTTCACTATAGTTTCCAGGTCTCTGCGGTTACTTTATCTTTCGTTCACCACTACTCTCCTTCCATTACCTTCACACTGCATACGTCAAGGACATAACCCAAGCATTGAAATTAATAACGACTTTCTGGTCACCCTTAAGGAAAGTATTACATTTTCTTGTGGAAATAAATGCATTGAGCTATGAGCTTCTTTTCCTTTACTTATACAAAAACAAAAAAAAGAATGAATTTCGATGAATTCACATTTGAATCTTTCACTCGCATTTTAACCCAATGCTATTGTATTGCTTGTATAAATTCGTAATAGTATATTAAAATCACCCTACACTATCAAATTACACTTCATGCTGATTTATAAGGACAAATATTATGTAAACTGCAATGCTAACGTTCACAATACGATTAATTGAATTCAGCCAAGAAGGCTAGAGATAATTTTATTCTGAAAATTGAAATCACCCCATGTTATTTCACCACAATCTTAAATTTGTACAAAATTTCACAAAGTGCGTTTGTGTGTATCCTTCCTAATAGGCTTAAAAGTCCCTGCTATGCTGCTTAGGTAATATTTAATGACAATATAAAGAGTACAAAATCAAACTAGTTGTCTGTGTTTTACACAGTCAGTTAGATAATGAAAAAAATTATTCTATATTGGTCAGAAACAATATCTTATACATTAACGTAATGACAATGACCTACTCAATACTATACGTAAATAAAATGTTTTCAATCTTCAAAAAAAAAAAAAATCCTCCAATAAACAGAAATTAGCCAAACAAAATACGTAATCTTAACATTTAAAAGATTCTCTTTACCTAACAATATTACACAAATTCACTTGCCACTAATAATACAACCTGGTTTTTAAATTCATTAATAAAATGTAATAAAATGGCTATTTCAAGGCGTTGTAAGCTATTAAAATGTTGCTTTATTATGTTTTCGCCATGATTTTCATGATGCTTTTGGGTTTATAAATTCAAAATTTTAAGATTCATTTCATTGAATGTGAAACTTCAAAATGAATTTTTAGTCCACGAAGATTACCATACGAGCGCATGCACCCAGGAAAGGTACAAGGGAATTTCGCAATATCAAGGTCCTGCTCAGAGTGCAAGTTGACATTGTCCAACTGATTCGAAACCCTTTCACAATCAGGATGGGAGCTAGGCAAGGCCTCTACTCCGTGTACGCCTTGCAGTACAGAACTGTTAGGATTAACTTGCTTCTGCATCTGCATGTTCTTGGCTTCCAATTTCATACTCATCATTAATTTCTTTGCCTCCTCTTTCGTTAGCAGGACGGGTACTTTCTTGAAAGTGAAATAAAAAGATTTTAAGATTAAAATCTAATTCAGGTCTGCATATTTTCTTTAGTGTCAAAATTGTTTTTCATGACACAACATCAAGTATTAATTTCTCTATCCATTCCTTTATTACCTTAAACACACTCTTAACTACTAACTTACAAATTCAGTTAACGATTTCATCTGGGCGTTTCGTTGGTTTGTCTTAAGGGAATATTTCTTCATTTTTTTCAAAACTTTGCGGAGTGATTTTCGGATACCAGCGAAAAACTCCATATGTCTAGCATCCACTTTTTCCAAAGATTCTTTGACAGCAACAATCTGTGGATAACACATTTTAAAAATTTTAGTTTTAATTTGACCAGCGACTTTATTATTGAAACCATGCTACTTGTTGTATTTTTGTAATGCTCTAGTAGTAGAGCCAGACCTATTTCTAATTAAATATCGAATTCAATACTAAGAAGCGATTTTCGCACAATAAATTTATGTACATATTTGTTTATAACATACACATTATTTTTAAAGTTCCTTTAATTCAGTGATTCCTAATTACCTTTGCTTTGATTTGAGACATTTTTATGGGCTCGCCATGTTCTCTGAAGTTTTTGCTAACTGTGCTCTCCACGATTTGTATTACCACTTTTTCCGATTCCGGTATTTCCAAGGCGTCGGTTTCTGAGATCTCGTTGACGACGTCATGTACATCCAGTATTTGACCTTTAATATTGGATATCTGCAGGGCAGCACAAAAACGGGTGTTGGGTTTTTTCGATTTTATAATCACATGACTTCCTGCTTTCCATTCAGGATCAGAGTCCCTTGAATTTGTGACGACCTAGTAACAAAATATTTTACACTTATTATATATTATTTGTCAGCTAGGAGGAATATACGTCAGCTTAATTCATATAATGGCTCAAATTCTATTTCATACTCACTCGGCGTTTTCGGCTCCTACATTTTGGAACAGGCTTGAGGCTACAACTCAGTTTTATTCCTCCCACATCCTTCTGATCCTACAAAACATAAATAGGCGATAAGGAATTTAATTTTTGCAATGGGCTAAGGATTTTGTTCCCATTACCACGGGTCTATAAACAGTAAGTTAGAAATTTTTAAATAATTGCTTGACTCTACACTTTATTTAACAATGACGTGCCTTTTTCTTCACTTGCGTCGACGAAATCGGCTGTGTCGTTACCAAATAAGGAGCATTTGCTTCTTTTGCGGATATGGCCGGTTGAGCTTCGTCAATATTCAGGCCTTTTGAAACTGGCATTTCTACCAATGTTGAAGCCATAGTATTGTTGCAATTCTCTCCGCATACTTCCTCCTGTCCATTTTGTAATATTCCAGAAGAAGTACTTAACTCATGAACTTTTATAATATGTTCTTCATCATTTCTTTCATCCACGTCTTTATCACTTGAACTCGAAATAGTCTGTAAATCAAAAATATGATACTTTCCATTTCATTGCCAAAGTTCACAACTTGAATATTAGATAACCTTACTCTACATCTTCCACGTTTGCCTCGTTTCAATTTCTTCCACTTCAAAATATTGTCATCATCTGCTTCCTGAAAACCCAAACAGATATTTTTAGTCTTTGTATTAGCTAGTAATGTACAACGAATCGATTGTAAAGCTTACGTCAATATGAGTAAGTTCGATTTCCATGGAAGTCGATTCGCTACAAGAATTTACATGCTTAGCGGGATTTTCCTCATCTATCGGAGCGTTGAGCGTGACATTTTCTGATTTGGGTGAATTTTGATGGGGCGAAATGCGACTCTGCATTTCCTCCACACTTAATCCATCTTCAATTTTATTTAGTACCAGATTTCCAGAGTCTGTTGTCACATTGTTTTTATTGATCTGATTGGGATGTGTATCAATAACATGATGTGGATTGGTTCCTATGTTTTTGGACTAGATAAGATTAAAACAAATGCATTGTTAAATGAATTTATGAATAGATGATACATAAGTGTATCATTTTACGATATAATACATTACTGTCGGCATGAGCCAAACTTGTTTCTATTCTACAGAGTTGAAAAGCATTGTTACACCGGTTGCAATCTTTAAATTACATAGGACATGATCAATTTAAAGCTATGTATTAACAACCTTTCACTATTTTGTTAGATCCGCCCTTTGATTTTAAAACGCATTTTGATATTAATTAGTAGCTGATTAAAAGTTTTTCGCAAAATGAATTCGCAGGATAATAATTCGCAAGGCTCCTATTGTTGGCGTCATATATTATAAATTTTAGTTATCTGTGGAAATTAATGACATTTAACATTGATATCATATCTTACAAACTCAAACCAAACTTCTTGTTCTTTTCCACCCAACACGTTTAAATACACTTCCCAAAACTCAATATCTATCCTATCTGGCTATTAGTGAAATTAATTATGCAACGATTTACAATTCGATTTAACAATGCAATCGAAGATTCTAATGCCAGATGCCAGAGTTTCGCTTACGCATCTTACTTGTAAATGTCTTATTGCCTGCATTAAATGAGATTTTTCTGGTAAAGATGGGAAATCCAGTTGTTGTAATCGATTAGTTTTTGAAAATTCGAATGTTGTTATATCTTCGTGTAATTCAGTTCCATGCACTATCGCAACTTCACCGCTTACTAAGGGTTTCTTTACCTAGTCGACATAATACCAAATGTAAAATTAATAGGAATTCAGCATAACATCATGACCAAAAAGAAATTGAGAGTGGAAAATAGATTTTCCTACAAACTTATTACTTTAAAGAAAATATTGGTTTAAACAATTTTTAATACATTTAAATAACTTACGGGCATTAGCCTCACGCTGCGAAAATACACCTCCATCCTTGTGTCCAACTGTACTGGTTTTAAAATCGCTTTTTAAACAGATTCCACAGATGAGACCTAAGTGACTTTTGGTGACATTGTATTTTACCCAAACCAATGGGGTACTTGATCCCCTATAAAATATCTATCAGCACTTTTCAAGGAACAACCTTGTAAGGGTTATTTAAACTGAGACCTCTTAGTTCATGCCTATCAGACTTTAGCAACTGTAAACAAAATTTTCACTCTTTTCATCATGCACCAAAGCATCTCTAAGTACTTCAGTGTACAGGAGACATAGAAGCTTTTGTACATTTATTTACTGGCATTGGTATGAACCCCAGATTATGACAAGCAGCGTCGATCCTTCTATCTAACTTTTTCGCTCCTGATGTTACAGACAGTGTGAACATTTATTTGTCCTGTTGTCACCGGCATAATGAAAGATCCTTAATGAAAGCTTTTAACACATTTTATGACTCTCGAGGAACTGCTCGGTACACAATTGCTTCTAGCCAAATCAGGAGGCTAAACATTTCGATCCTCCGAACCCAGAAGATGATATAGGTGTTGTAATGTTGAAACTTTTCTTCTAGGCTCCCTAATAAACAAGGACGGGCGGCATTACACCTTTTGTACTTGGATTTCTCTTTAAATCGTATATTTGGTATCTTTTGGCAGCATTACCATTATCTTCTTAACTTTCCATTTTTAAATCAATATACTATACACTATGATTGAAATTCAAATTGATTTTACTTACTTTAATAGTATTGGGAGTGTTATGCACTGAATATCAACTCAGGCGGTACTTGACGGATTCACATTCTAATAAAAAAAAAAAATATATTTACAACATTTATTTTACATTACAATAATTTAAATTTACAACAATCATATTGGTAAATCCAATACACTAATATTCCCTCTAGCTAACTGACATTTACATACACACAAAAAATTTTAAGTTAGAAACCAATTGACATAGCAACCTAAATATACTAATATTCCCTCTAGCTAACTGACATTTACATACACACAAAAAATTTTAAGTTAGAAACCAATTGACATAGCAACCTAAATATAGTATAACTTACTGGCATTAGCCGCAGCCGGCGGAATTCGGCATCCATACTCACTTGCAAATATAGTCGAGGTGACGATAACGTTGATTTTTCTTCTACTCACTTTATAAGTCAACAATTCCATGTTCTACCAACAGAGACCCAAACACCGGATTCTGTACCTCAAAGGGCTTTTATTCAGTTACACGGCTTTCAATTTCGGGTGTAGGTGTAGCCCCTTTCCTCTCCGGTCATAAAATCAGGATCTATTACATCCGACTTTTAGCACATTTTACAATTGGGTAGCCCTCAAAGGTACCGCTGGCTAGTACACATTATAAGTGGCACCTTATGGAAATATTTACATTATAAATAACAAATCTATTTTCAACCAATAGTGGATCTGAGCCCATCAGAACTTCAAAATAACTTAAATTCGACATGTCAAAATTCGCATGTCCGTTTGTACAAGAAGTACCAATATATTTATTTGATCAATATATTTATTTGATATTTTTTATATACGGATAATTTCTTGTGACTCTAAGTTTCTTTTACGAACTTCACTTTATTCTCATATACACATTCATAATTCCTAAATCGATCTAGCATCACGCAGGTCTAATTCACGCAGGTCTAATTCAATTTTAACTGTCAAACACCTTAAAATCATTAACATCAAATATCATTGGGAATTTTCAACAATTATAAGAAATTCACTGTCAACTAGCTGATCTACCTAATTTGTTGATCCGTATACGAGTTTACAACTTTATAAATATTAATTTAATTTCCCGTACCGTATCGGTCAACATCGAAAATCCTAACGAAGCTCTGTCACCTTTATGTTTTAAACTACTAATATTGGTTCGCAATATTCAAAATTGATTCAATTTCTAAGAATTAATTTCGGAACCGAATATGCTCCAGGGTACGTGAAAAGTTTTCCAGGTGCCTTAATTCAATTATGTGTAATAATAACAATTTGTTTAATATCCATGGTAATAATCTGAATCTGAGATATTATTGGAACAATACCGCCGTGTTGCACTCCAAATTTCGGCATCTGATTAAAATGTAGTGACTACTTCAAGTTCAATCAGCGATCTGGGTTTTTCACTAAAAGAAATTTTTATGATTGTTCTTGCTGATTTGACTCCTATATTAGCTATCCATGAGACGACTTGACTAAAATTTGGACTAAAGAACAACATCCCAGAAGAATATGCCCGCACCTTACTGACGTATGGTTTTCGTGTTACGGCCGTACGTGACCAACGTACAGTTTACAAAAACTACCCATGGAATCTACAACTAGTTTCTGGAAACGAAACCATTTATGACCAGGATTACGGCCACACCATTTCTATATGTGGCTTTAACGGAACTCTATCCTACCCATTGCCTTCATCTCTCTATTAATTTCTCACTTACGTAAAATCGAAACGTCTAATTCATCGGGTAATTTGACTAAATAATGCTATAAAATTATAACTATAAAACTAGTTATTCGGGCCCTATAACATTACACAAGGATTTCAACCGCTCATTCCAACTAAACCCCTCAAATCAATTCAATAAAATTTAACAATTTAACGAAAAATTTTATTTGAACTGTTTAATCTGGTTGTCCATTCTAATAATCAATTTTTTTCAACATAATCTATTACACAGTATAAACTTTCCTCACAAAACTTAAAAACTAACATTATTTAATATTCTCAATTTCATCGCACCGGTTATCATGTTTTGCCTTTTGTATTTCGTATTATCGTATTTCGCTTCTGTATTTCAGATAACGTTTTTCACTTAAAGTATATACGTCGATTTTCCCAATATAAATTCTCTTAACGAACTTAAAAACGTTATACTCCTCTTGAACCACTATCTTTGGTAACAACAGTTTAATTGAAATTGAGCATTTCCTTTAAGTGGCATTTTGGTGCGCAAATGTTACATTGAGTAATGCTCAATTTCAAATTTTTATTCTGGTTCAGCCAACAGATACGGAAATCAAAACTTAAAGTTAAATTTATAACTTGTACACGCAAGATAAAAAAAAAAAAAAAAAAGAATAAAAATAAAATTTTAATACTTAATGAATGAATGTTTGATGAATGAATATAGGATAACATATTTCTCTTGAAATATAGCTCCTCATTCACCCAATACAATCTTCCATAGTAGACGCTTGCTTTAGTCAGGATGACTAGAATTGTATATTTCCCTGATTGTATAAGTTTTGTTTCATCAGGCTTGTGGATCGGGTGACATTCAGTTTCATATTTCATCCTGGCTCAAACAAGATATTAAGATAAGATCAAACACTTAAATTAAGCTAAATTTTAATCCTTAACTTAGGTAGTGTACTAAACACATAGGTTAAACTAAACTAATCAACCATAATTTCCCTTAAGAACATAAATTCATAACTTAAGTTAGATATATACTAATAAAAAAAAAAAAAATAAAATAAAATAAAACAAATAAAAAACACTTTTTATATATAAAAGACATTTTAGGTTAATACATAAACCTTTTTTCACCCAAACCATTTTCACCATATAAGTTCATAAGTTCACCCCAACTATTTTCACTCAATATAAGTTTACCCAAACCATTTTCACCCAAAATACGTTCACCAAACCATTTTCACTCAATATAAGTTTACCCAAACATTTTTCACCCAATATAAGTTCGTCCAAACCATTTTCACCCTGTATAAATTCACCCATAATAACAAGATAGACAATTTCACTTGAAATAGATATCTAAATTAACCCACAATTTCCAAGATATCACCTGATATCCTCCCACCCAATGCTAATACCTTTTTAAATATAAAAACAAAACAGATCAAAAATAAAACAAAAAATACTGTAACGCTTGATGTAAAAAAATGTTAGTCTTGTGAACGACGATTTTAACGTCATTTTTAACCATTCTTAATGTTTATATCTCAATGTAATTTCATCAACTCATAAATGTTCGTATTTCTACATAATTCCACTATTTGTGTATTCTCAGTATTAGGCATTAATATAACCCTGTAGAAAGTACTGCAACATTGTACAACTGTCATATTTCACCATATACTAAACGCAGCAGTAAAAATTATTTCACCCTATACGAAATTGGTTCACCCTAAATCGAAATTGGTTCACCCTAAATATAAATTCACCCTAATTTACTCACCCTATGCTAAATTCAACTATTTTACCCTACTATATTACGTAAACATTGTACTATATGTGATAATCAAACAAAAAAAAAAAAAAGAAATTATCAAAAAAAAAAAAAATCAACTAAATTATACCAAACTAAATGTTAAACTTTTATACCTCTCGATGTTAGCATAATATCTTTCAAATCTAATATTTGTTAGAAATGCTTGTCCTTCGTAATACCTACAAGTTCTAAATGTTCGTCTTAAACTATTTACTCAAACTCTAAGTGTACGTATTTAGTATGATATTGCTTCACCCCATGTCTGGGTTCACACCGTTCCTACTACAAGACAACTGAGAATATCTCGTAGCCTACTATTATAATATATGAATATGAGTTAGCTCGTCTGTAATACTACATATGCTTCTGTATGCGTCAAATACACAGGGAACGTTATTATACTAGAAATTATTCCTTTCTAATTTAAAATTAAAATCGACTCAACCTCCAGACTCCTAAGTGTTGCGAATCTCCAAACACAGTTAAACAATTCGTTGGACACCTCACTATGAATTCGGATTTTCTTCTGCTTCAGCCTGCAATTTCTACCACCCTGACAACTCTAAGTCACCCCGACTAAGTGATTCTTCATGCAACTTCCTACTACACATCTAAAGGATTCGCTCGTATCAGAACCTAATGCGCTTTCTAAAGGGTAATACATCAAATACAAAGACCACCTTTTGAAATGAAGTTACATGTATTATATACTTACTACCAAAATTTATATATTCAACTGTCAATCCGAAGTTTAATTATTATTCAGCTACTAACTGTACCAAAAGCATTGGTTTCATGTTCTGTTATAATTGAGTGTACAACCTAAATACAGTAGATTTTAATCTATGATGTAGGATCGTATCATACAATATATTTACAAATCACCGTTGCCAAACGTACGATCGTATCTTACAATGTATCTAGAAATCACCGTTGTCAAAGCCGACATGCCTTACGAGCCTCTTCACGATTATAAGTCCTATATTTACAGCGGGACGCTGGTACCTCCTGGGTGGGGAAAGTATGTGACTCGGCTCGTGCGTCACGCCGGTTCCAATGTACACAATATACATTCAGAGAATGAAATCCTGTATTCCACGC
>JAQFYU010002663.1:0-11415 GCA_034694905.1 Ceratophysella granulata
TAAAGAAAATGTTGGAACCTGGTAGACAAAGCTGCGCCTGCGCATGGCTCCGTGTACCATTATCTTACAAAATGATGCTATGCGCATGCCTACCTAGCACTATCACACAAACTAATGTGATGCGCATACCTAACCTACCATCTACCTTACCACGATGACACAAACTGATGCCATGCGCCTCCCAGACATCAGATCATTATTTTATTGCCATACAAACTAATGTTATATCCTGCTGATGGTATATATATGCGCTGTTTTGTTTTCATGTTTTTGAGAAGCCGTTTATGAGAAACCATACTAAAAGCTTGATCAAATAGGCGACCAAAAAACAGTCCAGGTATTTGTAGTCTAGTCGTAGAACATGATTTATTATAATTTTACAAGTATTTTTTAGTTGACTAAATCCTGTACATGGATATAATTATATGTACAACTGTTTTATTGGTTGTGGCACATACACAATATCAGTATCATTCCTACACTACAGAAGTTAGATTAGAGTAACAGTGCATTATTTCTTCATACCAATTTACATGGAGTAGTTCACGTCTACACATCTGGGTACTAGTCAATATTTCATATTTTCATCTAGTAATTTTAGTACTCACTAACATTGATGAGGAATGATAACGTCCAACGGATGATAACAGGCAACGCTTTTTATCTTGATTCCTTGTAGCTTACACGTTATTACGCTCCAGGAGTACCTGCCACTACAGTATTTCTACTTGATTGAGGAATTAACTCCATGCACAGTTTACGTAATTACAAATACAATTTGTATTATATCACTACCAGCATCCTTCGATTGAGAAACACTTATTAGTACATGCTTTATCAACCCACCTCCCACCTTCATTGCAAAGTTCAATCGTTAGTTCTCTGGAAGGGATGAAACTTCTTGTTCAACCGTAAGTTGGAATTGACGTGACCCAAGGTCACTTGGGTCTGGGAATCTGGCATCCATCCCGAGAGACATGCTTCCTATTACTACTTTGAGCTGCTCAACTTGATTTGGGTCAGCCCTGTACATTTAGTGAAATAATATACATAGTATAATGGTCTCTTTCCTCTTTGAATCACTAAATCAATATGAGGTTGGAGAGTTCCTTGAGTTTGCACAATTAAAAGTAGGTTCCCCAGCTGCTTGCCCTTCATTCTCATTGACTAACACTCAAATGAAGGCATAGAATCATGATCAACAAGGTCATAAATATAAACATAAGGAGATGTCTGTAGTACTTTAACCTTAAATCAAAGGTCGTGTAATTACAAACTAATATTCGAAATTAATCATTTCCGACTGCACCTTGAGTTTGGAATGCATTGCAGTCAAAATCCAGTCAATTTGTTCGATACGATACACACCAAAGGAGGAATCAAGGTTACACAATAGGGTGTACTATCCTATGACCTTTTTAGAACAGTGCGAAATTCTGTGCCGTCTTAAGTTTAAACACTTGGTTTGATATTTGATATATTAAAAAATAATTAGTTTTGGTGCCATAGGCACTTTTTACTGAAACGGATTGTAGGGATTACTTGGAACTGGGTTCACGGACCCTGCGGTTACACTACTGCTGGGCAGATAGGGCTCACTGGCGTAGGGTGTTGAGTGAGGTGTGGGTGGTGTGAATGGCGTGTTCCAGTCGACGGGGGCTCGTGGGTCTTGGAGGTCAGTGTAGGCGGGTGGTGGGCCCATCATGTTGATCGTGGAATGATTCTGATAACTGTTCATGTCGGAGTTGAAGTGGGACACGGGTTTGGGGTCCTTCAAGTTCTCGACGAGAATGGCCTTGTCTGATGGTGGGGCTGCAGTGGATTGAAACGGAAGATTTGGAGTTGCCACCTGAGCATTTCGTGCCATTTCCGCTCTAGAAGCCCTTTTGTGTTTTGCAAAAAGAAAGAAAAATAAAATAAAAAAATAAAAAAGTGTCATGCAAAAATTACAAAACATAGAATATTGAATTTCCATGAAATCAGGTTCAAAAGCTCAACTTTTAGCGTGTGCTCACGAAAATGCATAAATTGAACCAAGAATGCAAACTACTTACAGTGTGCAAAATAATACAGAGAGTAATTGGCAATAACTGGCAGTGGAAGGGAGCCTACGAAGATTATTGAAGAGATCGGTGGGAAATCAAATACAAAAATAAGTATAGCATGCTTCATTTTGAAAGTTTTATTAAGTAGGAATGTATGTAGAATTGGAAATATGAAGTTTTTGTGTCTTATGTGTTGATATGAGACGTTGTGATCGATGTACATAGGAATTTGAAATTGGGGGGTCGTTATTAAAATAAATTGAAGATTTTAAGTTTGGAAATTGGAAGGAAAGGAATTTGTAAAGTTTTAGAGAGAGGACAGTAGAAGTGATGAAATCAAAATTCAAAAAACGAAGCTTGTGTTCGTGATCTAGTGAAGCTTTAGTAGTTATTGGATCCCCAGATTTCAGGGTCATCAACCAAACTTTGGTTCTGTATATTGGTCTGTGGACCATTTCCCATTTGAGCTCCTCCGCCGCCTGCAGCAGTTGCCATCATTGCTTCTCTCGGAGCTCTGTTTCCATAATTTAGAATAGGCAACAACGCTTCATTTAACTAGAGTTAGTATTAGAGGATAGATATCTAGAAGAATACATTATTTCAAACTACTGTTCATGGTTGTAATGGAAAGTCCAAAAGTTGCTCATAGCTCGACAAGTGTAAATTCAGGGAAAGATGCCAACTTATACAAAAATCAGTTTTGTTACATGATATTTGCATGGAGTGGCCTTCTTATGTGAAGTAACACATGGCGCTATTTTCGTTAGTTCTTCTAAATAAGCATGCCACGCATGTTAAATTTGATTAGTACGATTATGCACGTGTATCAAAATACTAAATTCTACAAATATATTAATACTGATAAAGAATATACTAACTTCTTTCCAAGAGCCATGAATCCATACATGAGTCCACATCCAACGATCAAACCACTTCCGAAAATCGTGGCGAAGCCGAAGCAGAAGAAGATATTTACGAGTGGAGCACTGTAACACAAAATTATCACGTGAATGAATGTTAAGCTGGTTAATATAATCTAAGAATCACAGTCCCAGTTAGATTTCTGATGACATAAAGTAAGTTGTAACTTACCCAACGTAGAAAGCTGCTTTGATCCAGAGTGGCTTGGATTCAATTTTTTGTGAAACAGTTTGAACATGCTCCACAAAGAAACAACAACAGGGAGCTTCTATAGTGATTACAACAAAGCCGAGGAGACTGGAGTATCAAAGAAACACAAGTACATAATTTAAATCTGTATTATTCGCGTCGCAGAAATTATGAGACAAAGAATACTACTCCTCACTCACACTTGCCAAATGCTGAGTACGATGCAGAGGGGACTAAAAATACTGGTGATGACGTTCAGGGCTCCCATCAACATGGCCACTGGAATTCAAAATAGGAACAATTTAATAGTCTGTTCACACTAGAACAAATCGACGGAAGTTCCACATTTCACATATTAGCCTAGGTGCTATTCGTCAACTCACTTCCACCTGCAACTGTTCCAAATCCTCTGGCTCCATATTTGACATACCTGTGATTGTTATAAGTAGAAAATTCGAGATTAGTTTTCGCTTTGACTCGTATCATATCGTTTATTTTGGAGTTGTACTGTACAAAATTCAAAATTCATGAATCTTGAAATTGAAACTGTTGCGCTGCATTATTGGATGATCTATACAATAGTTCGGCGTGGTATGGCCATGATCTACGATCAACCATTAAAACGTATTTGAATTCAATATTTACTAATTGTACGCGTAATTCTTTGAGCTTTTCGTCATGCAGCGTGTCATCTGTCTGTCTCCGACCGACCATACACCATACACCATACGTTTTCCTGCTTCCACAGGATGTCTGACGTCTGGCTCATGACCATGACTCATAGTCAGATCGCTCTTAGCTTGAAAGTTGGCACACAATGGCGCGAACTTTGTTCTTCAAGTGATACGTTAGCCCGAGGCAACAATGGCAGTGGGCGGGCGCCTACAGTATGCGATTGTCCATCAGCGCATATAAACTCAAATGAGGCATTCGTAATGCAGAAAGCGGAAATACAAAATAGCGATTCGCAGATGCTCGAATAAGTACGGAACATAAAATATAGTATAAAAATATAGGAATTTACCAGGGAGCATCTTCTTTGGCATCCGCATTGGCAAGTCCGGCCTGAGCCGCTCCAATAAAGTTCTGCATGCTGAGGTCAAGAGTGTGATGTGTTCCTGATGGGGTCTTGAGGTGTTTGAAGTCACTGATCTCTAATTAAGTACAAAAGGACTTTAGGGAAGGAAAGGATGACAAGACAGACACAAGTTTCAAGCGTAGTAAAAAGGGAAGGAGATAGTAGGGTTATATTATAACGAACAACTCCCACACCGTGTATTGACTATTGAGCTGACAACCCAGAAGAGATACACACGATACACGATATGGCCTATCCACAGACAGACAGACGCACGTAGCACGTAGAATAGAAGACTTATAAAAACAGCCCAGATCAGGGCATATGGCGTATACGAGTACAGGCATTATAGCAGCTCACACTCAAAAATACAATGCTCTTTATCTACATACATTGGGGGATTTGGAATGCCAGAATAGAAAAGGGACAAAACGATGGACGGACGAACTAATGATAACGGATCCCCGATGATCGTGGGACATCAAGAATTTCCTGGTACTTAATCAACTAATAACTCGGATAAAAAAATGATCATTTCATGAATCATTAAAATTGAGCATCATTTTTTAATTTAATTATTTATGAAATTAGACTGAACGTATTGATTTACCTATGTATAAGATATTTGCTAAGCTTGACCAGACCACCGGGTGGTTGGTAGAGTAAATCTTTGAGATTGACCCTTGAAAAAACCCGCTAACGAATGCTTTTCGTAGAAGTTCGGTTGTGAATTTTGTGAGTTAGCAAATTAACATAGCTAGTTCTAAAAGGCTTCTCAAATTCAAAAGCTTGGGCAGGATAAGTCTGAATTTTCTTCTGAAAACACTATCCAGTCCAAAATTATTATTAATGAAATACTATACATAGTATATTTCATTATTACAGGATACAGGACTCGACTCTCCTTTCCTTGATATTGCCATAAAATTTGCTATTGCTATAGAGCAAAAAATTTGAAGGTCCACTGGCTTCATGATCATGAATGACACACCTCGTTTTTTGGTTCCAAAGTCTTCTATACTTGAAAATTCTGAGGCGACTGAGGAAACGGAATTTTGAAGTTTGGAAAGTCGCCTACATAGAATGTTATATGATTCTTAAAAATCCATTGCATATGGGGAGCTCTATATTGATTTTAGAAAGCCAATTTTACATGAAGCCCAATTATGATTTTAAAAAGCATTTTACACGAGGCCCTGAAATAATTGGATTTAGAAAAGCATCATTTTGAATTGATATGGGGTACTTACTTCAAAACTAATATAATTTATTTCAAACTTCAACGAAGGCGCGAGCGCTCTCCGTCATTTTAATGCATTTCCTGCCTTGTGTTAATTCCCATGCCCAACCAAAAATGGAAGATTTCGCATTTTTAACCATACAGCATACAGAGCATGGAAAAAATTAATAAGTTCACATAATGCGAATTAAACGACCGTATTTCAAAGAGTGGGCGGGAAAAGGGTATTTATGACGTCAAAAATAAATGAGCCCTCCTCCTTTCAGTAGCCACCCACCCTCTTCTCCTTGAAGATGAACGAGTTGAATTTGGACACATTGGCAATACATCCGAGACCGAGACACTTGGCAATTCCGATAAAGTCAAGTTCAGATCCTAAATCCATGATCAACATTTCTGACGTCACGAAGGAAGGATATCATTCACATGCTCTATAAACACACACGGACAAGAGCATACGCCACCACCATAACAAATATTCTATGTTGAAATAAGCCCGAACTTGCCACACAAATCTGTTGTACGATGAATCTCGTAGCAGTGTTAATCCATACGTCATGTTTTCTATTATGTAAAACACCGTAAAGCGAAAGCTGTCATTTGATCGTCAGGCAGGAAGGATGTGACCCCTTCTTTTGGTTGAACCAGATGGAACTATAAGTGGTCATTTTATTGTAAACACCCGAATTTCTTCTGAAACTCCGCAGCGTACCGTGTTTGGGTTTTACAATTTACAATAGGAGTTGGTGCCTGACCTGACCCCCCTGCAGCCTTCAACAATTCAGGCAGGGGTAAGTTACAGTATAAAGTATAATGTGTCGGATCAGATGCCTCTATTTCATTTTAATTGATTTATAAGTATGATCAAATGACGTGCTTTACAGCAATAAATGAAAGTAACGCGCTCTTCGGCCTACAAATTGTATATTGCGAGTATATTGTAGGCTACAATATACTCTACTCGCAGTGAAGTTCCTTTACTGCAATGAATTTAAATTGCCATAAAATTGATCATAAATCGAATATCAATGTCAATGTCAATTTGAAAATGTAATTACGCGGAGTAATCGCATCGCTGACTGATTGATATTGATTTGATTTACAGTTTCCCGTACATTCAAGCGAACAGTGTTGACATTCGCTATTCATGTAAATACGTACCTTCTTTATCCAGTGCCCAGCTGAGACTCAAGCATCTCCACTGACAACTGCCATCATTCCAAACTGAAGTCCTGTAATATCGGTGCTAGAAGAACACTAAATACAATCCTGAATCCTGAAGATTTGGATAAGCTCAATTTAGTCAAATCATGTATGGAGAACGTCCCGTTCCAGACGGAACTCTAACGAGTGACTCTGACCAGAACCAACCAAGTAGTCGATCCACAGCACCACTCGGCCCTCAACCTCCTCGTCGTGATCGACCGAGTAGGGAATACGAGCGCCCACGTGATCGAAACCGTGATCGTCCCCGAGGTGACCTTGACCGAACCCGAGAGTCAAGAGATCCAGACTGGGAACGGGAAACAGTTCCTAGAGATGAGCGTGAATGGGATCGAGACAGACACTATGACCGACGAGGATCTGGTGAGGAAGACGACACGAGACCTTGGTCAAGGAATGGTTACTATGAGAGAGATCGGCCAGGGCCAGACTACTACCCGCCAAGACATCACCGTGACCCTTACTATGGCGCAGACTACAGAGCACCACTCGGACCGTATGACTACAGGGGCTATCCTCCATACAGAGCTCAACCACCGGAGTTTATGGATCCAAACTACTCATTCAACACTAGTATTCATGGGAGAGGTAGGAGCATTTGTTTGTAAAGAATACATTTTTCTAGTATTTCCGAATTGACAAAACTTACAAACTATGCCGGATTTGAACAGGATACAATAGTCTCCCACCGCAAGTGTCCTCAGCCTCGTCCAAACAACAGTTCAAGGCCTACTTGGAGGAGTTCCGTGTCCGGGATCCACCGAGGTACAGAGAGTGGTATGGAAAGTACAAGGAGCATTTAGCAAATCCTACTAGAATTCCCATGCCTCCAGTTCCTGGTTATCCTCCACCGCCGACCCCGTTCATGCCCACGCCTTCGTCACAGCAGATGTTGGAGAGGCGAACGCCAATGCCGTCTCGTCAACGTTATGAAAGTGAACGAGAGAGGCCTGTCATTGTTTCAGGTATGAATAGTGACCTAATATTTTAAAATCGTCAAGGGTTCAGTTCAGTTAAAAATATTCACGAGTACTTATCACTTTTCCATAACAGGAAGAAGTTCTGTGAACGATAGCTCAATTTTCAATGCTCCAGAATCTGAGTTTGAATCACTTATGCATAATGACACTGGCTATGATCCACCCTTTGATCACGTTACGGAAACTTCACCCCAGCGAATGACGCCAAGAAAGTTTCTGACTGCTCATTCAATTGGTATGCTAAATGAAATATCTTATGCTCTACTATGTATATGCATTTCGTCTTCGTACGCAAATATATGACCACATCTTTTGTATTCCAGGTTTACTAACGCCTTTAGGTCAACTAGTGAAAGTTAATGGACATACGATGACTGTGGAAGTCACAAGTCTGAGAGCCATGCTGAAGGACTTACCTGGGGCTCAAGAATTGGAGAGGTTTCCGGGTCCTTTGCTGAAGTAAATAAAACATAAACAAATGTCACAATATGAATTGCAGGATATTTTTCTAGTACTATTTTCTTGCAGAGGGAAGACGTTCAAGAATGACGTAATCAAATTTTGCGAAAAGAAAATTAAGTTTGTAGAAAAGAAGGAACACATCGTCGACCGTTCGAATCTAATTTTACTCTGGGAGCTATTGATCCTGTTGATTCGTCAGAATGGAGTAGGTTGACTCGATCTTGAGTTCTTTCGGATGTCACTTTGCAAATACTACAGTTGTTTTGTTAATTCTCAATTTTTCAGGCAGTTGTTGGTTCGGATATAGCTGAATTGCTTTTAAAGAAGAAGGTAGATGCAGAGATTGAAGATTTGGAAGTGGAAGAAGAAGAAGAGAATCATGTAACTAATGGGGCCTTGAGTATATCTTCCAATGATGCTAAAGTTACACAGAAGTTTTGTGACCTTCTTCTTTTTGGTCATAAAAACGGAGCCTTAGGTAAACTATAATTTAAGGCAAATGATTGATGAATCTATTGTCACAGTTTGAAAAAATGTTGTATTTTGTATTCCGTGCAGAATATGCCATGAGCAATAATTTATGGGGACATGCCCTTTTCCTTGCATCTAAAATGGGTGAGAGGGATTATGGTCAAGTCATGGCTCGTTTCGCGAATGGTCTGGGTTTCAATCATCCGCTTCAAACTCTGTATCAGATCATGAGTGGACGACAGCCTTCGTCTGTCACGGTATGCAGCAAAACGGAGAATCGTGTGATATTCTAATATTAGAATTTCGCAATAATTTGATGATGTTCTTGATGTTGTGCAGGGATGCGGGGATGATGCGTTCGGTGATTGGAAGCCGCATTTGGCCATGATGATTTCAAATTCCGAAATTCGCCCTGACATCGCCTGTAAAGCGTTTATTACTCTAGGAGATACTTTACGTAAGTTGGTTTGACCTCAGTTTTGTGCTGAATGTTAAGGTTAATTACTCATTTGAGCCTTGAATTTTAATTTCCAAATTATTTTCTCAAATAGGTAATAAAAGTCAAATCTATGGAAGTCAATTTTGCTACTTAATGTCCCAAACACTATTTTCGGAAGATTCTAAGCTCGGGCCACTTCTTGGCTTGTCACCCGATGAAAACAATGTCCTTGAAGCGACTCAAATGACGGAAATCTATGAATACGCTACTTCTCTCGCTGAAACTAATTTCAATGCTGGCCTTTCCTTTCTCCACAAGAAGTTTAATTATACAAAAGCTTTGATTGACTACGGGTTCACCTTTGAAGCCTACTCCTACTGTGAAGTAATTTCCAAACAACTAAACTTTG
Organism: Ceratophysella granulata; assembly: GCA_034694905.1. NCBI lineage: Eukaryota > Metazoa > Arthropoda > Collembola > Poduromorpha > Hypogastruridae > Ceratophysella > Ceratophysella granulata. The sequence continues at coordinate 9,459 of JAQFYU010002663.1, forward strand.
TGGATAAAAAGGCTGATACTTTCGAGACACTCCGTTGGTCCGTACTCCAAATCGCGGAGCGACTTCAGTATTGTGAAGAAGCTGTGAATCGTGGTGGACAGGAATGGATAGCTGACTTGAGAAATAGTTTGAATGAAGCTCTTCAGAGTGAGTCAACTTCAAGAAGGGAGAGTTTGACCTCTTCAATTCAGCCTGAAACACCTGTAGACGGGGAAGCATCGGCTTCTGGCCAGAATAATTACAACAATTATGCTCCGTCTGACCCAGCGGCTTTCCAGAATTCAAACTATAATGAAACACCCGGGACAGCTCCCGTCAGTAATCTGTACTACGAGCCAACGCCGGGTTATCAGGATCAACCTCAATCGATACAGACTGGTTGGGAAGGTCAGCTTCAAAGTCAAGGTCAAGGTCAAGAATCGTTAAATGGAATGGGAAATTCTGCATATGACCCCAATATTCCGCCGTCAACCCTTCCAACGCCGCAGGAATATGGTCAGGAACAGTTCTACAATCCAGTCCAATCGGCTCCTCAACCGAAGCCATATGAGCCACCAAATGGTAATTTACATAGGTTAACATATAAAATATTCTGCAGTATTCATTGTCATATTCAAGATATTTTGTATTTTCAGCCTTGAATAACAACTACTATCCCTCCCAAATGAATATGTATAATGGATACAATCAGCAGCCACAGGCACCCATGAGCAACGGACCGACTTCCTTAGGAATGGCTACAAGTTCCAGTCAAGATACAATCAGCTCCTATCAGCCTCAGCCACTCAAGGTAAAAACATAGTCAGCTGCTTTTCTAAAAACATTCTGTGACATTGATCTCCCACTATACTTATGTTTCCAAACGAGTAAACACATTTAAAATGATAATAGTCAGCAGATACACTCCTTTATCCTGTTGACCTTCAAATTACATGCCTTCAAAATGTTTGTATGTGATTTATTATGTGTGTATGCTGAATTAGAAGAAAACAGTACGTTTTGAAGATCAGGAAGTACTAGAAGAGTCAAAATTGAATGAAGCTCCAGAAGCCCAAGCTGGAACGGGGAAGAGTAGTTTGAGGATGATGAGTAGCGGGCGGACCATGAGTCGCCTTGATCCCAGTATCATAGCCCTGACTAATCGTCTAAAACCCTTTAAACCTCCCATTCCTAAACCAGACAGTTTTGACCTTGACGACCCGATCGTGGACGAAACACCACCCGAGACAACTGATGATGAGTACGAACCCCAAGCACTTGTTCCTAGAACACCTGTTCAGTTCAAATCCACATTTCCTATTGACGCACCCTTTGGGGCTAGTCCTCGCCCAACTACTCTGCCTCGTACGACCAAAGTGGTCACAACACTGGGTCGAACTTTTCCTATTGATAGAAAATGTTGTGATTCAACTGAGCCCTGTGATGATCATCACGACGTCTTTAGTTATCCTCCGTCATCATCCTCAGCTCCTCTCATGCTCCCGTCTTCAACTAGGCTCTGTGTCGGACCAAACGTCAATAGTCTGAGTCAAGGCAAGGTATCGTCAGGTCACTTTCACTTACTTCACCCTTTCAATCCCAAGTCTAGCTATTTTCAAGTTTTCTTCTTGCAATATATTCTAACCTATCCGAATCGGTAGCTTAGCTGTCCCGGAATAGATACTTCACCTACTTTTAGACTACGTCAATGTAATGTCATTATCTTATCGAAATCACATATCAGTTCAGGTTCGCTTTCTATGATTTAAGATAAATGAATATGACAAATTGAACCATGGTAACAACCGTTTCCCACGCAAGACACAGCAAGAAAATCGGTATAACAGAGCCTGATTGAGAACTACTCAAAATATGACAGCACAATAGTATGGTCCTTCGTCACTTCAATATTTTGTCTAGTGAATGAAAGTTGGTTAAGCGTGAGTGGGGAGTATCTATTCCGGTGTGCAGGAACCAT
>JAQFYU010002664.1:0-11414 GCA_034694905.1 Ceratophysella granulata
TTCTCCGCCTTCGGCGCCCTCGGCTATTTGGCGCCCTGTGCGGGGGCACAGCTCGCACACCCCTAAAGCCGGCCCTGAGCGGTAAGATTTGTGCCAGACATTTAACCTATTTTACACTTTTTTTACACTTTTATCATGTATGCACATGCACAATTTAGGTCTCGCAGGGAGGAGTTAAGAATTTACCCGAAAGTCCTCCGAAAACTCCTCCAAGGGAGGGAGAGGGATGATAAAATATGGCCCATGTATGACACAGACTGGTTTTCTACATTAATAAGTAGCTGTCTAATTGGAATATGAACTGGAACTGGTGATTTTGAGGAGTCTCAACTCGTGGAAGCTGCTGCATAAATCTCATCAAAAACTAATTTAGAGCCGGAAGGTAGAATCCTGACATTCATATAGGAAATGCCGGACTAATCACTTCTCCGCCCGAGTCGGAGTTTGGATTCATAACCCTGCACTCCGTCTTCCCGAACTCGAGTCAACCAAAACCACCACCACCGTCTGCTTCTGCACACACAGTCTGTCGATGTCGAGCGTAAAGACTTGTGGTAATTTCAAGTACAATTTATGTCAAATGAACTTTAGTTTCGTCTCCGCTAATAAATTGTGCAGAGACGTGTTGGGAAGGGAAGAAAAACGGAGGACGGAGATCCAGGAAGAAAACCAAGGCGGAGTGAATTATTACATGGATTTCCCTCCATCTCAATTTGGTTATTTATTGTTTCTATTTGTAAAAAGGGAAGAAAAAAAAGGAGGAAAGAAAGCCAGATGCTCTTATGCCCTTCCCAAGCTCAGACTTTGGGATTCAGTTCAAACACAGTTTAGGATCTAAGAATCTCATTAAGAACGTTACAAAGGATCTTAAACTAGAGATGTTGTACGTTTAGTTGGGATTTCAAATTTAAACCATGTTAAAATTTACTTCTCTTATACAATAAGTTCTGAAAAAATAAGATATTAACTTAACATGTGGGTTTGCCCATTTATGGATTGAAATTAAGACTAATATGATGGTTTAATTTAGAATGAATCATATCTGACTAGTTAAAATTGTTGACACCTGTCCACATTGGTAAAATTTTAACATGTCGCAAAGGATGCAACTCAAAAAGCTGTTGAGATGAGCTTAACAGGTGAAATTTAGTATGATTATTCATAGTGTAAATGCTAATGCATTGTTTTGCAAGAGACTTAGTTTTAAAAGTTGCTCTGAATTTTTAGAAATCGAAAATACAAGAATTGTCACTTGTTATGAAAAATACAGGTCGGAGCGGCAAAATCGAGATACTCGGCATAAGTTTTTTAATATTTAGATGGAGTGCCTGAATTTTGGAGATTTTAAAACTAATTGAAGATCATTTTTGAGATTAGAAAATTGGTATTACAATGATATTAAAGAATACGCTTGTTGGTAGCGATTCGCTGCGAAAAAAATTAACACTACTATATATTTTTATTAACACATAAATCAGCTTAATGATTCATTTTGTAGTATATTTTTACAAATTTAGTAAATGGTTTTTCAGTCACTTCTAAAATCCTAAAGGAAACTGTCAAGGTATTAGGTTTGAGTTTTTAAAAAAAAACTAATTTTAAGGCGATCAGTTTTCTTATTCGTCGGGCTGCAGATTTTTCAAAGCAGAGGGTGATTATCGTATCCACCCTGTGTACATATAATAGATATGGTTAAATTAAGATGAATATAACCAAATTACTACAAATATAAAATTTTCAAAAATCGACATATTTATCTCAGCTTTGGGTCTGAGGATTTATAAATTCTAATTGGTACAAAACCGGAAACATGCCTAAGAGCCGAACCCTGCCCTATTCTTTCTGGTTGGTAGTTGTCTCTGGGGTCGTGGTTTTTGGAGGATTCGTCCTTGATGGGAGTGGAGAGTCTTAAGTGACTATGCAATTTGTTGATGAGAGAACGGAAAAGCCGAATGTTGTTCTGTCTCGAGAGTACACCCGCGTTTGATTATATCTCAATTTCCCTAATTTGTCACGAATTATTGATGACGAGCGCAGTGGAGAAGAACGGGAGAAACGCACTTTCTCCGCTCAGGCTGGGACATGGATTGTAAGCACTTCTGCTTCACTTCAGAACCTGGACCAGCAACTCCTCCGTAGCCAAGTTCTCTCCACATAAACGCTAATACACATAAAGCGAAGAGACAGCGGAAGAGTCTTGAGGTAAGCATCCAGGACAATGTAGTGTAATGTAATGTAATCCAATATCAATGTCATGTCATCCTCATCCTCTGCATTCCTTTCCCATACACTTGCCAAAATTCACTTGGTCCTCAACGTCAAAGGGCGCCAAACAAAATAACACGGGGAAAGCGGCCCGGATAAAGTTTACTATAAAGAATGTTCGGCTGACATATTTTATGGTTTAGCTCGACTTGAATTTAAACCATTAAGCATACAATTTGTTTCAATATTGGTCCAGGTGATTTAATTATATAGAAATTTGACCAAAAAAGAATTCGACAAGGGAGAGCTCAAATAAATGTTCATAAACATTAAAAACTTAAGCGAAATGCAAGGTTTCCTCGATTCCAGGATCCTCGAACGAAGTAGATGGTGAAAATGGTGAAAATTTGTTTTGCCCAATCCCAAATACGAAGATTCATTTTTGAAGTATTGACTGGCGTAGAAGCTCCCTGCTAATGCTAAAATGTTTCCAGACAAATTTGTTTTAAAGGCGGTCCACAAGTATGTCGAACTATTATCTACAAATAATTGTATGAAATATTAGATAAAAGCATTTGGGTAAGAATGGGAAGAAAATTAACACCAAGATTAATATCTGTTCAGAACTTCAAGAAAAGTTTTGAGGGAAAGCTCATTTGAATATACAAATACTTACGCTGACAGATTTGTATAGCTGACACAGAATATTTGATTTTGAAGCTATTAGCCACACTAGAATTTTAAACAGATAATAAATTCAGCGAAAGCACGCAACCAAGGCAAATAATATCTTCATTAACCTTGCGTGTTCTGAACAATGAACACAGATAATGTGAGGAACGTTGTTCCTGTTTCTGCAAGCAGAAGACAGGCATTGTCATCGCTACCACTCGACCAACAAGGACTACCGGAACCAAGACGTTTAATGCTTGAGTTCTTAAATATAGTACTTCTCAGTGGGCAAGTTTGATAGCACATATTTTGAGAAATGTCCATCCGTAGACACAGCCAAAGATGCAATTCTAAACCAATTAAAATTAAACTCTCGACAATGATTAAAGAACCAACATGGAGAGGTGCGAAATCCGTAGAATTATGCAAATTCGAATTAATTTATAAAAAGAATCAATTTTTAATTTTTAATCTAAGCCCAAACGTAGAACATAACGACAATAACTTGTATACAGCATACGTCACCAGGTCAGGGACATACCCATATCCATGTAGTATAGGAGTCGATCCGTCGAATAATCTACAGTTTTTGAGGCCTATGGGCTCGCGTGCATTAGGGGAATTTGTGCTATGGCGTAACAGAGCCTATTTTGAAATTTCTACCAGAAGGTAAACGTTATAGGCAAAGTTACGGTTGAATGCAGGATTAGGATACACACATTACCCAAACTAAATACTGAGAAGATTTGATTAGGTTAGGAAGGTTAAGTTTCCAAAACGCTCGCTATGGTGAAATGGCTCTGTTCTCCATGGGCGGCTACCGCGTGTATCCTAATCCTGAATTTGATTAAAGTTACTAAGCCGACCTTTATTTTCTAAAAAACAATTAATAATAATTTCCAGATGATTTTACTCATACATGAACATACATACATGATTGGACAATTTTCCTAAAATTTGGTTCTATGTATAATACACTGTAGATAAGATGGAGCGTGCAACCCTGGAGTAAGAAAGTCTGAAACAAGAGGTGATTCGATTGGTCCATATTCTGGTTCTGGCCTACGTGGAAGTGTAAAAGAAATATACTCGGAGCCAGTTATTTCATTTTAACCCCAGAGACATTGAGAACTAGGGAAGGGAAGATCTCTATACCAATTCCGTTTCCTTCCCCTGACGTGAAAACTTATTCTTATTTCCTAAATAAGACTTTACTCCCTTTCCCCTTCTTTCTTTTTATATTATCCCAGAGTGTGGAGGCATTCCTATTCCCATACCATTACCATTGAAAGGCATAAAAGAAGATGATCCAATTAAACTTAGCTTTCAAATGTACAGACTCCCTGAACAGGCTTACCATATGTGGACCAACCCAACACACGGGCTTTCTCCTGTTCCACAAAAATCAACACAGCATAGATGGGCAAAAAATTTGCCCTACTGCCCTATTTCAAATTAGCAGTCTACTGCCCTACCGCTCTACTCTGCTATTCCAAATGCTTGGCCTAGTGCGCTACCGTACTCCTCTGTAGAGCAGCAGCGCAAAGTAGGGCGCCCTACTCTGCCCTACTGCCTTATTTCAAATTCTGTGTACTGTCCTACCTCCCTACCGTCCTATTCCAAATTATTGGCCTACTACCCCAGCCGTACTCTGTAGAGCAGCCGCGCGAAGTAGGGCGCACTACCTTGCCCCACTGCCCTACTACCCTATTCCAAATTCTTGGCCTTTGCCCTACTCTGTAGAGCAGCATCGCGAAGTGGGGAGCCCTATTCTGCTCTACTGCCTTATTTCTTTCCCATCTATTCATTAAAACAATATAGTTGTTTTTGATGTCTAGTGGGCAAATAATTTGCCATACCGCCCTACTCCACGTTCTCTGCCCTACTGTCCTACCGCCATATTCGGACATCTTGGTCCATTACCCAACCGCCCTACTCAGCTGGACAGCAGCTCAAAGAAGGACGCCCTACTTTGCCCTACTGCCCTACTAATGAGTAGGGCAACTTACCCATCTACGCGCCTTTCCCCCGAGTTCCTTGACTTTCTAATTTCTAATATATGCAGGAGGAAATCTGGATAATTTATGTTCCCACTGTTGACACGCTGGCTTTATTAAGTTATTGAGAAAATTTATTTTTCATCAAAGACGTGGAAAGCGGACGAGGACGGGGAAGAAGTGAGAATTCCTTGGAGTAATAAAGTGAGTTGGTTTCTTGGACGTTAAGTTTTGCATGAAAATGAAAAGTTTCTATTTTTTTTCTCCTCGACTTCTCCGTTTCCGCCCAGCATTTCCTTCCATTGGTAATGGATCAAAAAGTTTCCATTCCATTTGTAGTTGGAGCACGACTCAGCACACGGCAATAGATTAGATAGATTGATGTTGAAAATGAAATGCATGAAACTTTTGTAATCTTCTTTCCTTCTCCCTCTCCTGCCCTCTTTCTCCACTCAGACAAACAATGGTCCGTTTGGGAACCAAGGCCGACAGAAGGCCCTTATTCGCATACGTTGAGCCGATTTGAGAGGAGTCTAGTTACGGGTCCATTACGCTCTGTCTACCGTTCTGACGGAACTCTTAGAGTAAATGAAATGGATGAAGAAGAATGGGGGTGGGGATGGGGATGAGAAATAGGACCCTACGGCTTCTACGGAATAGAATGCTTTCCTCCAGGGCGAATTGGTTACCTGGGTCACGGAAATATTTGAATTATACAGGGTGGATATGATAGGTTTCCGATCTTAGGAAAAAGTATCCAGCCTCAACTAAAGAATTGAAATGCCTCTTCAAACAGTATTATTGGTCAAGAGCTTACCATTTTTTTTTGAGATTTTAGAAGCTCATAAAAGCTTTCCGAGGTTTAAAAAAAAATTACTTTGGCATGAAGATATTATTAAAACAACTGCAATAAATTACGAAAACTGACAACGCCTCTTGTATTAAGTCTTTAATTTCGTTAATTTTTTTGATTTGGCCAGGAACATCCTAGTGCTGATTTGTAAAACATTTTTGTGGGGAAAAACTCGAAATTGACTTTCTAGCGGATTCAAAAATTGGTAAAAATGCATCCGGCTCTGTTATTTTTCCTAAATTGAGAAGAACCGTACCTACTTCATACATTGCAGTCAATTCGTGTTTCTAGGTCATCAGTTAAGCATATTCATCGATATTCGACAGTGGATTTAAGGTTAAGGCTTAAGCTGCAGTCTTTGAAGCCAAAAAATCTTCCATCAAATTGCAGTAGTGCGGAAGCTGCTTTATCGATAGCTAAACTTCTTAGGTTAACCTGCTTCGAAATTTGAAGGTGCAATGTTAATTGTACTACGGACGTAGAATAGACCACGCCTTGATGTGAAGAAAATTTGAACCGAATTCTATTCTAACCCATAAGTATAGAGGAAGTTTTGGAGAAAGCCAAATACCATATAACTTCACACTGAATGCATTTAGTGAAATAACCTCCAAAATTTGTAATTTTTTTTTGAATATTGCGGAGAAGAGTAGATCCGATATTTAATTCCTTTCCTTCAGCTAGAGACTTGAGGTGAACACGTGACAGCTGAAGAAACGGAGGAAGCCCAGGTGATGCCATAAGACGTTCGTAGAGTTTGAAGAAGCGGGCAAAGTGAGCGGAATGAATGAATAGGGAGAAAGTTTGTTTGCGGACGGAGGGCAGAAGAAAGTTTGTGAGACAGTGTGTGTGTGTGTGCTTGGGCTCACCTTGTTGAAATCAATGTTGGTTCGGACAGGTCGATGATGAAGTGGCTGAGGTGGACGAAAGTTGCTTCCGAGCGGAGCCTTGGCATACTCCTCATCCCCTTGCATCAGCTTCCGCAGGACGTACAATTGTTGCTTGGTGATGTAGATGGGTTTATTCATTACTACCCAGCTCACCGTCTCGTAGCAGGCCGGCATGGTTGTCGAGCCCTCGTACGTCATGTAGTGATCTGTGTTCGGCAGAAGGGCTTGGAGTGAGAGGCGCTGGACTGGGGCGCTTTGGCCTGGGAAACCCAAAACAAACATTCAGAACAAGAGGCATACTAGTGAGTGAACTCAAATTAAAACAATCATGAAAATCAAATCGTTTGGGAAATTTTGTCAACAATCAACACGTTCTCTGAATATTTCGTTTCGATTACCGCAAATTTCATCTAAGCGTAGTCAAACTCGCCTTAATCACAAAATATTGGTCTAAGCTAGAACTCCTTGTGAAAGTGCCCAAGGCTAAGTGAATTTGTATTAACAACGGCTGTAAAACTTATTTAATCTGTTAAATAGTTTTTACAGCGGCTAGTAAAAATCTTACCCTAATTCTAATGAGGCTTAAATCTTCTACGATCGACTATTATGGAATACAATTTTGCACAGATTCAATAGTGTATAAATTATACTCGTAGCAATAGAGAAGGCAATTAAACACTTGTAATGTAAATTGATTTGACTTATGATCGGTTCTTCTGGTCGCTCACCATGAATACTCGATTTCAGGCCCGGCTTCTAACATGTGATTTGCAATATGTAATTTAGGCTTTGGTCGACAAAACAAATGGAAATTAAAGCACGTTTTAATGGGCATTTTGCAGCGTAACGTAAAACGTTTAAGCCTTTATAGGCACATTTATTCGAGCTTATGATTATCGAACGGACCATTGTGCAAACACTATTTTTTCGATGGCTAGCTGAAGATTTAAAGAATAAAATCTATACAATTCACACGTGTTCCAATATTCAAATTCGTATTTTTGCATATCTTATGCATTTTTCCCGTATTAGCATATGCAGAGTTTATAATATTCTAATTTTGGTGCACATTTTGTCTTAGAGCATATTTCTGAAGGTAATTTAAATATTACTGTACAATAGATTAGCGTTTATTCAAAAATTTGCAAGGTCTATCGATGCTGCCAGTATCTGGTTCAGGAGGTTAGCTTTATTTTTAGACTTGTCTTAATTTTATGCATTTAAATTTTTTATTTCATTCAAACTGTTTTTTTCTGGGGATTTTAGTGTATATACATATTATTATTGCTGGTTATTTTATTGTATTGAATGTCACTTTTGCAGCATTTTTACTACATATTATAATGACGTTTTAGCCGCCTATTTTACTGTGTACGTAATAGGATCCACGCTATATATCTCTTATTTTGACTAAGAAACTAAAAAGTTCTATAAATGCTGCATAAGACGGGTGATTTTATTCTCATGCAAAGGATTTGAATATCAGTGGTCAACTAGTTAAGTCAAACTTGTCTGAAAAGGAATCCCGCATAGGTGGACGAGACGACATGCTGTCATACCAAAAGAAAGTTGATAAAAAATCTAGTTGAGTGGAGTGAAGTCCCGCTGAGTGGCTTGCCTTGCCAGGGAAGATATTGAGTTAAGCCTTTCATGTTTATCAGTTTTTATCAAATCCCCATAAAAATGAAAGATGATCCAGGCTGATACACATGACAAGGTTAGTCAAGAACTCCGTCTGTCCCAGGAAGAGAAAGCGGAGAAAGTTGGGGACACTTTTCATGCATGGAAGTGGAGAGAAAGCGTGGCGGTGGTGGTTGTGTGACTGGGCCTCAAATGTAATTTCACCCCTTCCTCCTGTCGAGGGACTTTTTTCGGGTTTTGGAAAATGAAGGAAGGAAAGTGTCTCATTTGCATATTAAATGCAATTCTTCCCTCTTATCTCCTCTCTTCAAGGAACTCTGCTTAACTAACCGTGTAGTAGTGATATGATAATCCTGTATGAGTACCGACGAGACTCCCTGCCACAAGATAATACGATACATCCCGTGGCCCACTCTCCTCTGCCCAAACTCAGTCTACTTCCCTTCATCTAGTAGACAGGAAAAGAAAACTCACTTACCACTGTATTTTATTCTACTTAGTTGATCAGTCAGTAACCGCAGTTCGGGGTTTGATAAATCACCGAGCTAGTAAAATCAAATTAGAAACATGGATCAGTTCCTGGAGCCCCAAAGTTTTCAAATTGGAGAGGGAATCAAAGTACGTTGAAGAGGTCGTAATTGACTTGCTCCAAATTATTATAACTTGAAGTGTTATTGGTTATGGCGTAGCTACAACGGAAGGGTCTTACCTGTAGTAAAACAGATATAGCTATGATTCCTTGGGAACGAAATACGGCTTCACTAAAGTTACTGTACAGTTGAGAATTGAAGCCAAACATCTGAAGCTGTAAATGAGAAATAGAGAGTTTAAGATGACTTTGGATTGAGAAGTTGGACTTGTGGAACGCGTGCTAAATAATTTGTCCCTAACGCACCGTCAATATACCATGGGCAATTGGGCAGTTTCCATTTAAATTGGGCAGCAATAACGTGGATTCATAGTATTGGAAGATTTTTTGGAAACGCGTAAATAGGCCAACGCCAACTGTCGATATATATATTTACGGGCATTTTAAATTTTCGAATTTGGCGGCATATTCGTGTTTCTGGAAGGTTTCCTCCACGTGTAGGGAATCGCTTGTCCTCACATAGCTCAACTCTAAATATTTCAATGCTGAAATTCCAAAGAATATATCTGTCGATCAAAAATATGAATTAATTAAAACTGCATTAATAGTTTTTCAAATTTACACTATTACGGTAATTTGAATGTAAAAGTTTATGGAGAACTAAGCATTTGTAAGTGCGACAACTGAAAGATCCTAGCAACCGAATTTAACAATGCATCAGAGGTTGTAAATTATGTATGTATGTTCAAACAATTTCTGAGGTTTAAAAATTCTAGCCTGGTGGAAATTACTCCATTTCCAATTTTAATTGATTAATTCCAATTTTACCGCAAATTCACCAAAATATGTTCATATTCTTTTATTAATTCATATTAGTGCAGTTTTACAGCAAATTTGGGGATCTCGCTGGACACACATTGGAATATTTGCTACAATTATTTCTTAAATAAAATCATCTTGAATACTGGAAATGAAAGCGCAATGCTCCAGGTATGCGCTAGCTCAAAAGCGAAAGCCAATCAATGAACAAAGCCAATTTGTTGCATAGGAATTGACGATGCAGGGCATGGTCTTGGCTAAAATCATTGCGAAATATAAGCAGGTAGGACGTCAGGTGGACGTGTATCTTCATACACGTACCGCGTGGAGCGGTGAAAGTGGGTTTGTATGTCCAACGTGGGGTGTGAAAGTAATTAAATGAAATCGGATTAGCGGGAGTGGAGAAAGGAAGGTAATCCAGGGAAGTGTAGGATATTAATAGTAATACAAAGAGACGGGGAGCAATAAATTTGTAGAGCACACAAGGATGACACGAGAGAGAGGCATGGAGAGCGGAGAGGGCAAGGGGGATGGGTGCGTGACCTGAGTTCGTTATTTCCCAAATTCGACAGACAGACTGGTCTGAACTTTCTTTCCCTTTCTCCGCCCGTGTAAGTGGGAGGAGAAGGGAATACTAAGAGGGAAGTGTGTCTGAGTAGAGCCTGGAGCGAATTAATAATAGTAATCGTAACCTCGGCCGGAAATGCATATCCGTCAACAAAATGTTCTGATCCGCCGTCGTCACGCAATCCGTAGTGAATATGGATTTCATGGAACTGATAGCGGTAGGAGAGCGGACCGCCTGTGATATTCACCAGCGTCTTCGTACTCGAGCCCGGACCTCCGTTTCCGCCACCATTGTTCCCATTACTCGCAAAGTAGCTGCTCTCTCCCTCCGTCTCCTCGTCCCACGGCCCCGTGTAGAATATCACACTGTGACCAGTATTCGTCATGATCCCATTCACCTAAAACCAATCCAATCAGTCATTTAGATATCTGGCGATATTTTCTTTATGGAATACATTTTTCTGAGGGTAGCCTAGTGTCTGAAAACCTTATACAATCAAAACCATTATTCATCATTTCCCTATGTAAATATTAGGGTGACCTCGCTTCATTAGAAACTAGTCAATTTCTTTTCCTGAATTATTTTCATGCTTTTATGCCAACTAGTTTGTCATTGTAAATACTATAGCATAGACGCATTCTTAATCGAACCGAGTGTGGAATTTCTCTAATTTATGAGATTTTACAAATTGACATGAGATGAATACAAGATGTGAATGGGTACGTAGCTTTCTGTAATTTATATAAAACTAATCCAGCTAATAGGAAATTGATTCGTGTGTGTATTTAATATCCGAATCCGCATAAAGACGTTGTGTTAAGGTATGACGAGGGATGAATCCCCTGAATGAACACACGTGTCAACAATTTTTACCTAAAACCGCAGGCAAAAGAATGAAATCAAGTTCAAAACATGACTTTCTCGGAACTAATATATGTCAAATGGCATGCCTGATACCCTCCGTTTGACCCAAGGTCTCGCAATTTGATTATGTTGTTCAAATTATTGTACAATATGCCAGTCTATTCGTGTTAGACTTTGGCGGGCTTTTCCCTAATATTTGTACTCCAGGAGCTCTACACAATTCAGCGCATGGCTGAAATAACAAAAGCCTAAAAAATTCACAGAACAGACCGGAAGTCAAAACTACCTACATTCTCTTAAACTTGGCCTTTGGTAT
>JAQFYU010002665.1:0-11414 GCA_034694905.1 Ceratophysella granulata
ATCTTAGTGAATATGTATGTTGAAATTGAATAGACACTTGAATAAACTTTATTGAAATTGAAATTGAAATTGAAAGTCCTTCACACACAAAATCACACGGTGGTGTGTGATGAATTGTGTTGTGGTGTTTGGCTTACTGAACTAATGAATTCGTAGTTTCACGTAATTCTCGTTCTACGCATTCCGGCAACATTTCATCGAAATTCCAGCCTCTTTCTTCGTAATGGGAACAAAAAAGGGTTTCGCCCTAATGGGTTTCGCCACAATGCAGTGACACCCTATTTTATTTAGTTCATGTTCAAGTTAAATCCAGAATAATAAACCAACGTGGAAGAAATTGGCTGCATTATTGAGGTTGTCGATTGATGTCCAAGTCCAACCTACTCGGTCATGCTTGACAGTATAATTCAATACAATTGTGGGGTTACAACCTAAAAAAATAAATTTTAAGTCGAAATGTACATGGATAATTACAGTTTTGTTTAAAAGTCTTCAACAATAATTAAACGTCATCCTGTGAAATGAACATATTCAGTCAATCAAATACAAAACATATCGCTGGAACTTCTTTCTAATTTTCGAGCTTGTCTTCTCAACAACAACTCGAATTCCAGAATTTAGCCACAGTTAAATTGAACTCACGTTGTGTATCGTATATTGTTTCAGTCACTAGGCTGTGGCTTCATGTTAGTGACTATGTTAACGAGAGTTGAGATGATGATTCTGGACAATATATATAGAACTTGTTGTAAATCGCTGTCATTGCCGTTTACATATGGAGTAGCGGCAGATTGTCGCTCAAATCGAATAACTGCCTTCTTGAAAGCAGTTTGGTATGGTTTTTGCACTTCATCAATTTAGCATTAAGAGTTACCATGGTTTCGGATACCGTTATGAATATCAGAAGAAATATCAGTGGTGAGATACTCCATTGGCTCTTGATTCTGCTCAGTTTTTCCACATTTATTTTTAAGCTCAACACATGGCTATACCGACACGAAATTGTTCACCTTGTCAACAAGACACTGGACATGAATTTTATATGGGGTAACAACATAAAGTATATCTGGAACGTCTTTGAATTACATATACCAACTACATTATTTTCAAATGGGATCTTTAACATAACAGGAAAGATCTTCTTGAATCGTGGTGTCATTGTTTCTCCAACGCGGGACAAGATTTGTTGCCTATTGGCCGTTTTAGTTCTGCAATCATGCGGACTATTTGCCCTTGTTTCGATTCTGGTCAGAAACGAGACATATTCGACCTTCCAATTGGTCTCAAATGACTATCACAGTATGACCTCTCTGTTGGCTATATTAGCCTTTCTTACTACAGAAATTGTTGTTTCTGTTGACTTGTCGATTTTCTGTGTACTGAGTCTATCCGCCATCTACATATCATGCATTTCTATGAGATTTTGGCTTAGACAAATTTGGTAAGTCTAATTATGTCATGCATTATAAAATGATTTCAGTTCAACAGTTTTGTAATTGAGTCACGAAATGTTTTTTCCAGCATTGAATGGCCTCCAACATTTGTGTCACCAGAAACCTGCATTCTGCACTACAAAGCCCTCTTTAGCCTAAATAGTTGTTTCAACATCGCATTCGGAAAGCTCTTTGTTCCGTTTATCAAACTAGCTCTTGTGCTAGCATTTACAATCTGCTCCTTCGTTTTGTTTCGATTCTTTGTGTTTATCGATGGAATTTCCCTTTCCCTATTGATTTGTATGGCCCTCACATCAAGTTCGTTGCTCGTTCCTATCTCAGTGATCATGTCAGACTTCTATGAGACGTCGAGACAATTCTCAGCTAAAATTTCACGTCTCATTCGGATTCAACGGTCAGAAATATACCGAGAAGTTTTATTTCGACAAGTTAAATCATGCCAGCTTATACGTTGTCAAGTAGGAGGGTTGTACTGTATGGAAGCCAAAGCCAAGTTAACTCTAGTGCATAAAGTAGTAAACGCTTTTAAATATTTGTTAGTTAATGTCCGATCGTAAATATTTGTTCAATGGACTTTTGTGCTTAATTTGAGATGAGTACGTATTGCGCTACGAACACCGTTCACGTAAATTGCTTGCTATATATTCCAGTGTATTAACCTGGTGTTGGAGCCGACAACATGGCCCATCAAATATCTTAAATATTTTGATATACTTAACTTACATCGAATAAGCCCATGTTTTCTATCAAAGTCTGGAAGTAGTATTTATAGATTGCATGTACAGTATAAATATACGTACATGCGTTGCTTTGCTTCGAATGTTTGTATTGATATTCGATAATTTTGATTTCTACCAAAGTTGATGCTAAAAAAAATTTTCCGCAAGGTTTCCAAAAGCAATATACATACATAGATCAAATCGTATTGGATGTAAGAATGACTTGAACAATTCAAATGACGGTGCTTCAAGTTGTTCATTTGTCCCTTTTTACGAGTACTCTACGGCCATGTGATCGTCAACACTAGTCGCCTGACTGCGATGTAAGTAGTACCGCAGATGCTAGTGTATAACTTGTGTACATTTTTAGTTTATTGTATAATTTAAGCACACAAAAAATAAGCAATATCATTCGATGTTCACTAGCCATTTCAATATTGGTTATTGTTTTATATTTATAGACTTGCGTGAATAAAACTCATAAGACGAAGCAAAAATTAAATATCTGTAGTATTTCAGTGAGATTTTCACAGCATTCAACATACACTGTAATTAACCCAATCCCAAACCTCAAATTTACTAATTATGGATACACCATTCTACGATCGCGATACTATGTTTTGAAATTTATTAATAAGTTAAGCCTTTCAAAGGAATGAATTTTGTCTGTCAGGATTTATCAATTGCAGAGCTCAGACTGAAAACGTAACATGTAGAATCAATAGGGCCGTAGCGTGAAATTGGCGGGCCTGGTATCAAAATCGAACCCGGGCCTTCAGTTACAAAGCACAACAATAAGTATCAACAATTTGCCGAAAGTATTTTGCGCGAATTTTTAACATCTTGTTACATTCAACGCAACATTAGCGCCACTACTTTCAACACAATGCTTGAACCACCACCTCAGATGACCACTTTCGTTTAAATTGAACTTTAATTACCTACAAGCTACCCCTTCCCTTTGCAATGTCTTGACATAGAATATAGCCCATGCTGGAAAGCATACTTGAGGATTGAGAAGTAGATATTATTCAGCTTTATAACTAAAATCGATAGATTGACAACTTTATTCAGAGAACATGTGCTCAGGGGAAAGTTTAAGATTTAATTTCAAAGAGAAATAACATCGAAGCGCCAATGACTTGCGCAGAGCGCAATATGTTTTTGATTTTTAGAGTACTTTTCTCTATTTCTGACTTCTGACTTGTTTCTGATTAGAAAAGGTACATTTAAAATTCGAAATATGTAAAATAGGACGTAAACAATTAAATTTAAAAAATCTGAGTTTTGCGCCAGGCTTAAAAATGTAAAGTTTTTCAACAAAGGAACCCATTAAGCAATACATAGTATACCTACCTAAATCAAGTTCCAGCTTTTCAAGCCAGATTCATTCCCAATTTTTAAAAATGGGAAATTAGTTGCTCAACCTCAACAAAAACGTCTAAACTATAGGCCGAAACACAAAGTTTGACGAAAAGGGTGACTGCTTTTTAGATTAGGAACCATATGCGTCGTAGAATGTCTTACTTCATTCCCAATCCCAATCCCAATTATTGGGGAAAATGCTCGACATCTCTGAGAAGTTCCGAGAAGGAGGCCGACCTTGGCGATTTTGCGCGAAGCGCAAGAAAATTTTGAGATGTTGAGCCATTCTTTTCTTTCCAACAATGCCTTTTCTATAACGTATCGTATTATTTACATCTAGTAATAATCAAGAAGAGGTCATGACCCTAAAGCCTAGTTTACACGGGGAAAGATTCTTTCATGAAAGTATGAAAGTTGTTTGACTAAAAATTTCATGAGAGTTTCTTTCGTTAAAAGTTTCTTTCGTGTCTGCTTTTACACGGGATGAAAGTTTTATTCAAATATTTAAAACAGATACGCGGGACAGTTCAAATTATTAATACACTATACTACTCAAAAGTATGAATAATAACAAATAATAATTAAGAACAAATAAAAATAAGTCACAGGAATAGGATATAGGATACACACTAACTCTCTTGGCCTTGCGAGAAGGTAGTTCAACTGTGCAACGTCAGCCGTCAGCCGTCACACCGTGTGCGGTACACGGTTACGGATGCGGCAAATACGCATGCATGATGAAGCAGTCATTGAAATGATGACAGTTGGTTCACAGAATGAAATATCTAATGACATGACCTATGCCCCATTATTAACTGGTTAGTGCTGGTTCACTGCCGGTGACTCACACTTTCGCCTTGCTTGGTAAGGTGACTGTGACATGACAGCAGTATGGTAGTTGTAGTGACTAGTGACAGTGACTGATTTCAAATAGCAAATTTGCTGCAAAATCCAAATCGGCATCGTTTTGGCGCCGTTAGTATTGTTGAGACACACTTTCCTTGATTTCTATTTCCTTTGAATTCAACCAATCAGGAACAGGAAAGATGCAAGAAACTTTCATGGAATCGGATTTGCTTCGAAACCGTGCAAGACTTTCATGGTTGCTTTACACGATGAAAGTTGAATTTGCAGGAAACTTTCCAACTTTCGTGCAAGAATCTTGCACGTTATACTATAGGCTTAAAAGCCCGGGCCCTGGGATGGTTGTACCACCCAGTACCACGGTTCATACGGCTCTGAGAATCAACAAAAGTGATTCCATGCCGTATTTGTTTCAACCACAATCTAAAATGGCAGTGCTGTATATTATTCGCCCAAAACTGTAGTAGTTTATTTAGCATTTTTGCCAACATTTCAGCTTGACAACAAGCATGATTTGAGACGATCACGTTTTCAGTCTGAGCTCCTGAATTATATTTAGTCAAATTAGGATTAGTGTGAGGTTTATTGTCAATCCGATTATTCTGAATTTTGCGTGCCACAAGTCAATAAGTCAATGCGTTCTAGATTGTTGAAAATGCAAATGAAGATAACGCTGGTCGATGAAACTGGTGACTAAATATGATATAAATACCGGAATGTACTAATGCGTAGTCCTGTTGACAACCTTGAACTATGGTAGTTTGGGTGATAGTATGTTTTACAGAAAAGACGATGAGTTTGCAAAATATCCGTACCGATTGCATTTGCACTTTCTGTTATATGAACGACTATTTTCTAAAACATTTCGAATTAGGCATCAGTTGTATGTATTTTTTACAAATTAGTCGAGGTGGAGATCGGTAATAATGGCAAAGGTTGACAAAGACTGTAGGATCAGACGTGCACAACGGTACCACATAAGATTCGTATTCTCTCCGACATTTTCCGCTATTGGGCATTGATCACTCATCACTCCCAATCCACTCTGCCGCGTGGTTGAACGACGGTTTCTGTGGAATCCTTGACAGAGATCCTGCGAAACAGGAGTTGTTCCAGATATTAAAATCAAATTCCAGATAAACGAAATTGGCCTTGCTCGGCATTACGATGTACGATGTAAATCCCATTTATGATTAGTAATTGTGCATTCTGTATGTTTGATGAAACATAAAGAAAACAACCACATTTGGATATATACACACATAATTAAATATAATATTCAACTTTTACACGTTGCGAGTCCTGTTGTTTGTAGCGGATATGAGTTGAGTATTGAGTATATTTGAATCATTGATATTCTAAAATATTGGGAATCCAGAATTAGAATAAATTGAATTGTGTATGATTATGTTGGCAGAAGACTGGTCACTGGCAAAGTTGTTGACAGAATTGCTGTGTGGCAGAACATAAATAGAACATAGAACGATAGAACATATGTAGAATACACAGCCTCAAATTGGGGTTACCCCCCAATTTGACGCAAGAGTAAGAATGGAAATTTCGGATCGGGAAAAACTCCAGGATGTGTCCAATAATTTATGACAAGTTAATATATAGTTGCATACCTAGACTAATGCGTCAAACCCCCCATTGGGGGGTTACCCCCCAATTTGACGCAAGGAAAAGAATGGAAATTTCGGAACGGGGAAAACGCCAAGATGTGTCCCATAATTCATGAATGTTAATTTATAGTTGCATACATGGATTAGTGCGTCAAACCCCCCATTGGCGGGTTACCCCCCAATTTGACGCAAGGGTAAGAATAAGAATTTCGAGAAAAACGCCAGGATGTGTCCAATAATTTATGAAAAGTTATTATATAGTTGCATACCTAGATTATTGCGTCAAACCCCCCAATTTGTCGCAAGGGTACGAAAGGAAATTTCGGAACGGGAAAAATGCCACAATGTGTCCCATAATTCATAGAATGTAAATTTGTAGTTGCATACCTAGATTAATGCGTCAAACCATATTGGGGAGTCACCCCCCAATTTGACGCAAGGGTAGGAACGGAAATTTCGGAACGGGAAACCGCCAGGCTGTTCCCCATAATTCATAGAATGTTAATGTAATGTTGCATACCTTTACCCGGTTTCGAAATTCCTATATTTACGGCTGCGTCAATTTGGGTGGTTGCCCCCTAAGTGGTAGCACATGCGGAATCCTGTAGCGCAATTGTCAATTAATAATTGGAAGCTTAATATGACTGCAATCCCGTTTACCCGGTCTCGAAATTCCTATATTTACGAATGCGTCAGTTTGGCGGGTTGCCCCCCGGGGGGTAGCACTTGCTGAATCGTGTAGCGCTGTTGTCAATTAGTAATCGGAACCTTATTATGACTGCAATCCCGTTTACCCGGTCTCGAAATTCCTATATTTGCGGATGCGTCAGTTTAGGTGGTTGCTCCCAGGGGGTAGCACATGCGGAATCCTGTAGCGCAATTGTCACTTAATAATTGGAAGCTGAATATGACTGCAATCCCGTTTACTCGGTTTCGAAATTAATATATTTACGGCTGCGTCAATTTGGGGGGTTGCCCCCCGGGGGTAGCACATGCGGAATCGTTTAGCGCTATTGTCGAGTAGTAATTGGAAGCTTAATATGACTGCAATCCCGTTTACCCGGTCTCGAAATTCCTATATGTACGGCTGCGTCAATTTGGGGGGTTGCCCCCGGTGGGTTCGGGACATGCGTAATTGAATAGTTTATAGCAACAATCATGCCACCGGCCGAGATGAATTATTCAGGCCAAATACACTAATTATTTGTAAAGTAATTATTAATCAAATTTTTTTTGTGAAATATAGTAATTAGTTAGCTATTTGCCTGCTTTTCGACACAGACATTTCTACTGAACTCCGCCCTTCGTGTGTCTCTTATCCAAACTCAGTTATTGTATCCGGGCAAGTGAACGAACGTAGGGATTGAAACCAACCGCCGATCTTTCACCTCCTATATTCTAAAAATTCAGCTCGGTTTTGTGTGCCGTCCACGCCATGAACAACCGAACAACTGACATTTTAAAGTATATGTGATTTTTTCTTATCAACTCGGAACGCTGAAGCATGTGATAAATAATACTGGAAAGTCAAGCAATATCAGTAATATACTTGTGAAAAATTTATTGTTGTAATCACTTAGTCTTTCGCAAAAGTAGGACAGATGCTGCAAGGCACATTTCCAAGGGTTCAACAAGAATACATAGATATAGATATGGCAAGTTGTAATATCTTAGATATATTTATTTACTTCAAGCGGCATAACAAATGCTTGATTCGGACAGGATATTTTCGGAGGATCCGTTGGATCGGATTTCGGATCGGATTGAGATTGAGAGAGCTATTCTGTCTTTTGAATCGGGTAGAATACAATGGAAGAGAAATTTCAACATGTCGGATCGGATTTGAAGATATTGTACATCCGATCATTCGACTTATTTCGGATCGGATCGGATTCGAAAAATATTCGATCCGAAGGAAGACTTAGCCATTTATTACCTGCTTTGGGATGTACGTAGTAGGGAATGTAATACCGAAATCCGGTAATACCGAAATACCGAAATACAGGTCATTTTAGTTGATACCGAAGTACCGAAATACCGAAGCTGAATACCGAAGGATTCGGTATTATAAAAGTCGAAATATTGACAATAAAACAATGAAAAAGCTTGAATTCAAATATAAAAATACGCTTTGTTTTCTAAAAAAAAGTGATTTTCCGAACTTTTGTACCTGGAAAGACGCCACCGTTTTCGAAATTTCGAAACGAACCTAAGGACCTCATAGATGAAAAAGTGTTCGGGACCGACTCATCCAAAATCAACTTTTAAAATTTTGAATTCATAGATGTATTTATTCTAAAGAACTGATTTGCCATCACTAAAAACGGCCAAGTATATCAGGTCGATATCGACTAACATCTTAGCTTATAATATCCTTGAGAGTTCAGAACCAGAAACTAGGAACAGTGATTGAACAGTGAAGAAGAGTTAACGGGTTCGACAGAAGTCACGTAGACAATCAAAAATTACCCAAAATATTAACTTTGTTTTGGAACTCGTTACAAATCGTTAGTATTTAGCCTTAGAAGCGTTCGAGTAGTAGCCCACGAGTTGATAAGATCTTGGGAAATTAATTTACAGCTCGATTAGATTTCTCTCCAATCAATTTCGACAAGATGCAAGAAACCAAAGTGCATTTTCTGTGGCTAACGTTGTACTGTACAATTAGTTGGGCGCAACGATCAACGATGAAACAATTGATAGCACCAAACTCTATGATTTAAAAAACAGTAACGTACTCACTTGCCAAAAAGAAAGGCTACACTGAATATTACTACAGTACATCACAACACATTTTTCACTTTACTTTTTTTTTTGTTTACGTCCTTAACTTCTAGAGAGTTTTGTGTTTTCGGTATTTCGGTATTCAAATATCGGTATTGAGTTGGTGAATACCGAATACCGAAATACCGATTCGGTATTATATTGTTCGGTATTAACATTCCCTAGTACGTACAGTTAAATAAAACATTTATTCACGAACATCTTGAAGTATTTATTTTAAAAGATTTTGTATAAAATCTCATATCGAATCATTGATTGTAACATACAATCTCAACTTTTGGTATACCTAATTTAATTATATTTACAACAAAATATGTAAAAGTTATTTTAGTCAGCCTTTTCTCTAATTGACTTTTCAGATTTCGATTTTATGTAATTTTGGTAAAAGAATTGTGCGAAAATTAAGGAGAATGTTAAATACGCCAGGAGGCAAGCCAGAGCTTGCCACAATAGAATGTTACATTGAATTCCGGCCAACTTGGCATACACACTGTATCCTGAAACAATTGTGCCGATGAACATCTGGGTCATTTGGACTCCTGTCACCATCATGGACACAACTTTTGGTGTTTTAATGTTGAGCGTCTGAAATTCAAGCAAAAAATTTACGGTATGTGGTTCACAGGTTGGCCATTGAAGTGTGAACCATTTGTTGATATGGCTTTCATTAGAAATATCAGCCTACCTTCTGAAGAAATCTAAAAGATGATATTTTTGTTCTATTTCATTCTCACAACGTAATATATATTTTACATCCTGATATTATCAACTTTACATTTCCTAATTTTGCTGAATAACCTCAGTAGTTATTAACTTCAGAGGTTCGTTGGTCATTAAATGACAGTATTCATCTGAGAATATAAGCTATTTAATGTATGCTACTTTAAAAGCTTGGGATTTGAAATATTATTGCCACTAAACCCACGAAGCAGTTCCGAAATGGATTGATGTAATCCTGAAAGTGAAGAAAAATCGTCTTATGTAAAGGCAGGTACCTACTTGTAAATAGCATTTGAACCTAATTGCACTGGGAAATATAGTTCCAGGGTAGCTAAATACCGACATGGGTATCTAGATAAAAATCAAAAATATATCAGGCTAATTCCCGTTCTAACTAGTAGTCTATCCTTGTATGCACTCCAGTTTTGAACTATTGTTTGTGAGACAAGTTAGAAAAGCTTGCGTGTAAACTCTCCAATTTGAACAAGCGAACTAAGTTATTAAAATATAGAAATCTACCCAGAATTTTAGTATTTAGAAACACGCAAGTGTCTTTTTCATAATTAATTGAAAAATATGTATGATGATTCCAATTGAAAAAGTTTGGTAAGAAGCTTAAAGCTGAAGCTTCAGTAACCGCTGCTGTTCAATTCTCGAGTATGGGATGGTGCTGGATTTCTCTTAAGTATTCGTTTACCCGTATTCCAAAGTATGTGTACATCTGCGCATGTACAAAGTAGTTCATGATGATACCCCACCGCGCAGGAGAGGGCATTGTTAAACCCAACAGGAAGGAAGCAATCACAGCACAAGCGTGATGACCCCTGTTTAAAATATGTCAGTATCAAATACAATTTAGGATATAATCTGAAAGAAAAACTGTAATCTACCAATTGAGGAAAGTCAAAGGTTTCTTCTTCAGCACAACAAACACAGTGTCACCAAGCTCGACCTGTTTGCTCAGGAACATCATAAGACTCCAGAAGGCAGTGGCTGAATTATATTCCCTGCAAAAAATAAGATATTTATGTCACCTTCCAGGATTAAAATCACTACGATATTTTTAAATCTTGTAAGGTTAGAGATACGTAGTTCATCCAAGCACATTTTGAAGACCAACAGAAAGTAAGTGCGTTACTTGCCCAGCAACTACAGGTTGGTTAGTCTGTGTCTATCTCGCTCTACATAGAATACGGTCTGGGCGGTCTTCCTTTTTGGAACATTCTCGCACAGATGGAACCTCACAAGAACAACCGAAGTAGTCTGCATTATGCCCTTCCCCATCCTGCGTTTTCTGGCGGGTGTACGGTCACGCTCGCGCTGACAGTGAATGCGCCCCACCTCGACTCCTAACTCCTTCCTTTTGTGCGAAAGCATTGAAAAGCACCAAAAAGCACCCCACGTCTTTGCATGACGACTTTGTCGCTGCAGAGCAGGACCCAAGCTCCCCTAGTGAGCGCTCTAATCCTATACCGTATCACCAACACTAGGATCAATTGGGTAGGATCTCCAGAGGATTGTTTATTGCCTCCTATGCGGCATTCCTGAATTCTTCAATAGAGTCGCGCGTAGTAAAAAAATAACATTCTCTCGTTCATCTTCCCTTACATATATTTCTACACGATTATGTAGTTTGATCTATTTGAATATATGAGCATTAGGACTTTCGATACGATGACGCAACACATGAATTGATACAGAAAGCTCCAGAAAAATTACTTGACTCATATAACTCCAACCAGTACAAATCATTAAATATATTTGATTTTACTTACTTTTTGCACACGGACTGGTGAAACCCATTTTCTTCACAGATGGGACTTCATAACACCAACTGGAGTGATCTGCATTATGCCCCCCACCCCCGCGTTTTCTGGTGGGCGTAT
>JAQFYU010002666.1:0-11414 GCA_034694905.1 Ceratophysella granulata
TTTTTGTTAGTATTTCCAGTCCAGCCAGTTACGGTTGAATAGAATTTTTACAGGTATCGTTTTCTTAGGCTCGTCATGCTCAAGTATCCATGATTCACCCAAGTCGAGGAGATGAGCAATCTAATTTGGGGTTTGGATTTAACACAGAATGAATGGATGAAGTGCATTAACCATTCCACCAGATGACTCACCGTGTTATACAGGTTTAAACTGCTAATGAACCTCAGTAATGGCGTTAATTGCTGATGATGATGAGCTGTCAGATGGCTATGGCATTTTCATTTTCAATGAATGTCCTATTCCTAATATTCCTATATCCATATGAATTGACAATTTGGTGTAAACAGCTCTTTGGTGAATTTGCATATAGAGCCGCATCCTTGTACACGTAGTGCAGATTAATTTGTCATGTCATGTCAACATCCGGTTTTTTAAACATTCGGCGATTTAATTATTAAGAGTTTTAAATACGCCAAAAATATACAGTAACGCTGTTTAACAGCAATATTTTGAGATGTCTGCCAATCTTAATTTTATGCTGAGGCATAACTAAAGTTAGGTTTGTGATGTAATCCCTTAACCTTGCCGTGGGTAACATTGTGTTAAATTTAACATTTAGACGGTATGAGTAATCCGCGATCTTACATTCCTAATTTAAGTACGGACACACATTTCAGCTCATTAGCATAAGTATGAATGGCATGACGCTGCTCAGCTGTACCTTTACCTGTCATTCGTCTTACCTGAGTACAGCGTTGCACTTGTGGCAGTGGCTAAATTGAATCGCTTCTGCTCTTCTTGTAAATTTTTTTCTTCGAAAATTCTGTTTTCATTCAATTTCAAAACTGTCAACTAATTTGAACAAACTAGTGAATCTTTATAAAATAAATTCTAGCTCTCTGGAGATGGATATCTGCAGCAGCCGGATTTCGGAGCCCGGGTTCCCAGACCGAATTGACCATTCCACCGTTATTGTTGTGTATGAAAATTCAGTCACTTTCAACGAATCTATGAATATCCTAACTAAATTTTCAAATAAATTAATTTTTTACCAGACGGCGTTACACTTGTTTTGAGAAGACAGCTCTCCTCGGAAAACGCCTGATTTACCACGAAGGAATTCTCAATATTTTTGGTCTCCACCCAAATGCCACGCTCCTGTTAACCCAGGAAATGCGAGTACTTCAGTACAAGCTGACCTGTAACTGCTACCACTGTATTTCTCTCATTGAAATTGTGAAGTCCAAAGGACTCATCGTAGAGCCAGTGATGAAGGGCGTGTCACTCGTGTTCAATTTCCTTAGTAAATACGGGTACCAGTACAAGTCTTCATCCACAGTTCAGAATCAGGATGGGTCAAATTCGATTCATTGGGTTTGGGTTAAAACGGATTTGTGCAGTGATATTTAAGTGTACTAGGTTAGCACATGACAACCGAATTTGAATGACGCTTTTACTGATAAGATAACGCTGGGCGTAATTAGCACGAGGACGACCTACAGTAATTCTCCGGTTCGAATCGTTATGTTTACACATTATTTTGACATTCATCATTCGAAAAAGACGAGTCACGCCTCTGTTTAGTTCCAGTGTTTAATATTAGAATTGTTTTAGAAATCACAGTAATTTTTGAGAAAAAAATCCAGTTGCTGGAATGGGTGCTGCTATAATCAGGTGCGTTTTCAAAGAACACAATACGCAATCGGAACGTCAGAATCTTTACAAAATTTGATTTGCATTCAATTTTATTAA
Source organism: Ceratophysella granulata (assembly GCA_034694905.1). NCBI lineage: Eukaryota > Metazoa > Arthropoda > Collembola > Poduromorpha > Hypogastruridae > Ceratophysella > Ceratophysella granulata. The sequence goes on from JAQFYU010002666.1 coordinate 1,753, forward strand.
TTTTATATAAATTACTTTAAAAATTTAGCCGACGCTACAGATGCCTCGAAGAACCACCAGATCTGAACAAATTTCCAAGCAAGCGATACTTCCATCACGAATGTATTCTTCAAATTTCTGGACCAATTGACACGGAAATGCTGATGCTGTCCCAGCAGATTTCAAAAACAGGTTCTTATCAAATTGTTTGCAATTGTTCAGCCTGTATTTCGTATAAACAGGAAATCCGTTCAGCTCACTTCCCTACAACTGAACCGCTAGTTCAGTGTCTAGCAATTGTTTTTAATATTTTATGTACAATGGGCTACGCCCTAGCTACTTCCTCATCTGTCCAGAATGGAGATGGGTCCAATTCTACCACGTGGGTTTGGATTAAGGGGAAACGTAATAGTGATATTTAGATGTATGCGTTTAAAATTTTTATCTAAATATATAGGTACCAGCAAAAAAGCTTTTTTAAGGTAATATTTATATAGTGTTGTGTTTAAATGGAAATGTTTGAATTAAAATATATTGTGTGATAATGTATCATGTTTTTCTGAATTTGTGTATTTTTTGCACATTATACACAAATTACGCATGCTGTCTTAACTTTGACTCTAGTCATCGAATATTGTCGTCAACTTTAATTATTTTTAAATTGTGAAACTTAAAGTTTACAAAAATAAAGTCTTTACAATGGCAAAAACGATTGAAAAATTGGAAATGGGCATTTCCGAACAAAATTTGCAAATTAGAAATTTTAAGCATCTTTAAATTGTGCAGAAAACACTATTGGCTTATGATGAACATTATTAGGTTTGCATAAAGGCGTATTTTCGCACGCACTACTTTTTGGAAGTGAGTTTTACATGAACAACATTCTGTGTCGCACAATTTCTAAGATTTTTTTTTTGCATTACTAATTTAATTTATGCCATTCACAACTAGTATCTTCCTGTGATCATTCTCGACGCAGTGGCATGAGCCTTTTTGTAGCGATTCTTGTCAAACATGAATCTCATCGTGAAGAAGTACAAAACTTCGATGAGGCTAAGAAGACTGAAGCCCAGACAGAGGCCCATCACTCCGCCCAAGTTGGCTACACAAAATTTGCAAAAATGGTCAAACACAGCAAAAATTGCATATAATTTAATTCACTTACAAACGAAATCCTCCCAGGTGAAGAGCTCATCCCGCTTGTATTGCATAATAGAAGATTCTCGGAAGAAAATTCGCAAGACGCTGATGCTAGCGCTAAAACACGAGAAATCTTGTGAAAAAACTATTTACATATGCTTAATTCAAATTGCAAATTTGTCAAACCTGACATAACCAATATCATTGAGGAAGGTATGCTTCTCCGCAATGGCTTCTCTCAGGATTTTAGTCATGTTTGGTTCGGGTTGATTGGGAAATGTTGCAGCGGTCACAGCCGAGTCATAGAAAGTTTCATTACAGGCAGGAAGACAGAATTCCGTGCAACTTTTATCCTGTTCCATCTCTTCCTTGGTTTTGAAACGGAAAATCTTCTTTTCTACTAGGGGAATGAAAGGGTAAATTAAATTTTGAAGCCGAAAAAAAATGATATTTCTCAGTGCGAAATCAGTTCTAAGTGCGATTTTAGCCGATTATTGGTCAAGTTAAATCTGCGTAAATCTAAATTACTAATTATGGTATATTCTACATGCTACATGAACTAAATGGCATTGCATTGTTTTTTTTGCTATCGACTATTCTACCGTGTTTTAAATGTATAATGCTACTAACACTAACTTTTGCATTCTATTTTCTAATGCTTCTGTCTAAGTCTACTGACTACTGCAGTAATTATATTGTCACCTTTAGTAGTCATTTTTTTGGGTGCCAAGAATTTGGCCTTCTTCTGAATTGTGTCTTCATAAAACCGGAAAACGAGATTTAAATTAATTAAAATATACAGGATTCATGTATTTATGTATTCATGTATGTACATACACGGGTGCATTTTCTTTTCTAAAAATACTAATTTCTCCTACTTCCTGTTCTAATTTTAGTCTAAAATTCTAGAATTTCTGGGGCTACGGCTAAATTAAAACCATGCAGCATGATTAACGATTATTAAAAGTAATTTTAAGGATTTACCGATCGCTTTCCGCACACAATTCTGCATTTTGGTTACCGAACAGATGGTGTAGTTTCCTATGTAAAAATTCCATGTAATTTAACATCATGCAATTTTAAGTTTGACTTTTGAACTATGAATTGCGTATTTTTACCTGGTGCGTAGTAGGGCACACAATTGCACTCATCATAAATGAATTGACTTTCACATTCGACGACACAGGAAGTACGGCTGTATTCTGTGTAGTACCTGGTTGAAATTATATTTTGAAAATATGATTCCAAAACTAGTTAGGTACAAAATTTAGCATGAGATTTCAATGATAGTATTATGAATTCGGGCCGATTCTCAAAATTCCGTTACACAAAATTTTATGCATAGCCAACTATATAGGTATGGTATTTGACTATGCTTTATGAAACAAAATTATTGTATGTACAAACTTTTTTGGACAAATTCTTAGTATCAATATCCATATTTGCCAATTTCGTCTTTTGTCGTTACATACTTCATATTTCGCCAAATTAGAAATATACTTAAGTATCTGACAGATCTATCATGGAAACTATTTTGAATATCGTTTGTTTCCAGTAACTATTTCTAAATCTTTTTACCAATGGCAATACGATATGCATCCACACATGTATTTGTATATGGAATACTGTTTAACACATTACTTAAGCGGAAACTCATCCGAGAAATAGCAACCCCGTCGATGAGGATTAAAATTCCGTAATGCCTCCGTGCTATAAGTGTCTGTTCCAGTCACAGCAACTTGGGTCTCCATGCCTGGTCCAACCAGGAAACCCTTTTCGGCTACAGATGGAAATTCCTCAGGATCATGAACATAGACCTGTCGGAACGAAATGCGGTTTACAAGAAAACATGGTAAAGTAAAATAAATATACTTGGTTAAATAATTCCGCAAAAAATTCCTATTGGCTATGCATTGCATTTGCTAAATTCTGTTTCCAGCAACTGGTCAACCCGTCGTGCCTAGCACTGTACAAACGAAGAATAGGGATTTATGCGCTTCCTGCCAGGGGTGAGGAGTCTAAAGCAAACGTCGTCTATTTTTCAGGTCCATGTGCTCAAGCGAGGATTAGAGCTTCGCTCTTCAAGTGGGAGAGTGAAAGTGACAGTGTTGGAATGCTAGGCTATAAACATAAAAATCAGATGGAACTTGAAAGTGCTTTCTCCGAGTGTCTTTGGATTTATATCATGCAGTGAGTCCAGGGTTCAGAAACGGGCTGAAGATAAGCCTCAATTCAGCTGACACGCCTATCACTCACGAATTCATCCTCGAGTCTTCTTGCACTGAAGCGGATGTAAGGCTATTCTTTAAATTCAAAAGGTTTTTTTCTTGAAACGTTGTGGTTGACACAGTTAGCTTACTTCACATAGTATACAGACCGAGTGGGCGCTCAAAATTTCCATTTTTTTTTGCAATGTGAAAATTAATTTGAGGTCGAAATTAATGTCCAAATAACCTGCGAGTTTATCGAATTTTATAATTTTAAAAGCTAAAAACAAAAAACTAAACGGCTTTAATACAAAATAATTATTTAAATACCCGAAGACCCTTGAAAGAATCCGTAGGCACCGTGTCACAACGGAGCGTGTCCAGCATCAACGTGAGCCCTCTGCTTCGTCCAGCCCCAACCGCTTTGAATGGAAAATCTTCAGAGATTCGACCACCAATTGGTGGAACTGTTGGTGGAACTTGAGTCAGCTTACAACCCTGCGGATCCAATCTGCACTTGCTGATGTATCGACAGATTCCGGGGAATAGATCATCATCGTAAACTCGGGCACAGGTGTAGGAATCCGGAATAGTGAAGTTGGATTCATTGTCAGATTCTGATGGAGGTCCGTTCTTGTCACGGAATCGATCTGTGTAATCTTTCGTGTGAAAGCAATATATTTTAGAATAGATAACGTAAAAAATATGCGTATTCACTGAAATATTGAAGATCTATGTAAAAAATTGTTCTATTGGGGAATAAATCAGGATTTTACATACGAATTTTATAGATAAAGTTCAAATTTTCGTATACGGTTCAGTTTAAATTGCATTTCGTCAAATGGAGCTCAAGACAGTTTCAATTTTTGACAGTCATGTCACGTCACAATTAAACAAAAATTGACATTTTGCCAAATTTAAGCTTTTCCGTGACAAATTTTGCCCCGGTGCTTGTTTTTTGCCAATATGGCCATGTATTCGGAAAAATTTATTAAAATATTCTAAAATTGAGCTCTTCGACAATTTTACCCAAAATTATATTCCTTGTTTCTGGCCAGTCCTTTCTGAGCACCGGAAAATGCGAAAGATTGGCAAAAAAATAAACCCAAGGTTTGCCAAAATTGTTTTTACTTATTAATCTTGGAAATACTTGACACCGGGTACATACCATTCACTGCCTTCTGGAGAAAGTCATACTCTGCCTCTTGCTTCATTGCCTCCGCATCACTTTTACTACAGTCATAAAAGTCAAAATTAATTTCTTCATTTTTTATTACGACCAAGTTTTGGAGTAATGAAATAGAAATCCTGTTTCAACTTTCGTTCGAGTCCCTTCTTGGATTAACAGGTGTTGCACTAGTGCCTCTACAATCTGTGACAAGTTGAGATTTCGATCCAAAGTTGAAACTTTAAAAAAAATGAATCAATCATGTGAAAGCATAACTCACATTTCCGTTTTCGTAATTTTTGACTCAATAGCATTGAAGGAACAGCAGTAACCCGTATCCGTAAGCACTAGCTTGAACAGATTTGTGCATGGCACCTGCTGACTGTTCCAACGACAAGTCAGTAAATAATTCTGACATTTTGGTGCTACGAGCCGAAGAAGTTTTAACGCAGTTTCCGCTGGAAGAAGGAGATCTTTGTCCAGTTTCAAATTATTTATTAGCTCAAGATTATCATTGTTCCGGCCTTCAGGATCCACGAGCGTGCTGATAATGTTCTTCATTTGGGAGAGCGTTTTACTAGAAATCGAGATAATGAGGTTTCAGTCACCAGGCTTAAGGCACGTTTTGTAATTAATAAGGGTAATGACTTACTTGTACCGACATCCCTGTATGATGAGCTTCTCGTTAACAGCCTTGTTAACCGTGCAAACGGTAACAGCCGGGAAAACGACATTGGTGACAGCGTAGTTTGTGTCTGAGACGGACGTGATAACTGGACTTTCAGCCCAGCGCTGCCATGTCTTGCTCATTAAGTAAATGGCCGAGGAAATCCCAAAGAGACACCAACAAATCCAGAAAATCCTGGGAAACAAAAGATTTAGCATCATTTCTGAGTTCCCAATTACGCGTTTGGGGAGAGCATTACCAGCATTACCAGTTTTACGATGTTTTTATGTTATTAATTTAATTTATGTACATTTTTGAGCACGTGTTTGTGTTGAGAAGCAGTTTAGCCTGAGTTTTCTTGATGTATTACTCACGAAATCTCATGCCACGCCACAGACAGGCCGAAGATGGAAGTATGAACAAATATTTGATACGGATCCAATTAAGTGCATAATGCACGCAGTTAGAACGTTGGACACGGCCCAGCGGTGAAAACACATTAATATTTTCATATATGTATTTCAATTAAACCAAAGTACTTTTCTCCGACACCAGACACCAAGTGATATTTTATTGCTAATTATTAGACCGACCTTTTGGGCTTATACAATTGCCCTGTCTGTCTGTCTGTCTGTCTGTCCGTCTCTAACGTTTTGAAATGGGAAGCCAAGCTCATTATGTAAAACCGTTTACTGAACAGCTGTCGTGCGCCTTTCTTGAAGCACAGATAAACTGGTAATAGTGGCTAATAAAATGCAAGTATGAAGCAGTTTATATAAGGAGAAATGTAATTCGGTATTAGAAAAAGAGATTATACCAAGTGAAATACGATAGGGACAAGTTTTGAAGCATGTTCAGGCTTCACACCGACAGAGAAAGGCTCATGGAAATTGTTCACGATTTTGCCATTTTTGAAATGGTATTGTGTATTTATTTAGTTTGGTAAAAAAATTTAACAACTCTTGTGCACTGTTTCTGAAAATCAATATCTGTTTCCTCAATTGACAGAGAAAGACTATAGCTCAACAACCACGTTTTGGTCATATAAAAATTGGTATTGTGTAACTAAATTAGTAATATGATTTCACAACCTTTGAGCTATGTTTATGTAAATTAATATTTGCTTCCTCAAATGACGAAGAAACACTATAGTATATAACAACCACGTTTTGGTCATATGAAAATTGGTATTGTGTATTTGGATTGGTAATAAAATAACTCATGAGCTTCGTTTATTTAAATTAGTATATGCTTCCTCAAATGACAGCCAAAGACTACAGCAGAATAACCACGTTTACATTTTATATGTCAAATGGCGTTAAATGAACGGCTACTGCTTCCACATAAGCGCAACGGAAGCGTGCATATATTTTTAAAGCATATATTGATTTTGCTTATTGGAGATTTATCAGAGTTGTTGTGTTGTTTTTCTATTTTGATTATCTTTGACTGTTGAGGGTTCTCCATCTGGGTATAGGTATAGGCTTTAATTTGACTTTATGACTTGCCACATTGCTTTAGTTGCAATCTCTTTTATCAGTGGTATTGGTGATTTCTTTTATGCCAGCAATAAGTTTATTTCTTTTAATATCAAGTTATTGCTATTGTAGGACTGTTATATTAGTACCTCTTTAGGTTGGTCTCATTTACCAGTCTATACTGTTTATTAGTATTGCAAATGATGCAGAAGTTTATTTTTGTTACGAGAGTGTATGCGCCCTACCTCGCCTCGTGTATCCAAATCCTGTTCAAATGAATGATAATATATCTTGTACGTTTTTTAAACCAGGTTTTTAGTTAGCTTCCGTCAAAATTCAAATTTTTCAAAAGCAGAAAATGTAAAAGTGCAGGTGCGAGTTTATAAACTTCGAAAATGAACAACATATGGGTACAAATAACAGTGTCACTAAAAAATAATGTAGGTCAAATCTAAACCAATAGATAAATCCTGTAAAATTGGAACTTGGAACTGGAACTGAGAAATGAATATTGCCTACTACATTTAGGCATCCAACTAGATTTCGAAATTTGGAAATGGACAATGAATATTTTTATCTAGGTAGAACATTTAGCTTAATTTATTTATCGGTGCTTTTGAGCACGCTATTTTTAAAAGTACTTGAACATGAGTTTCTCTCAGATATATTATAAATGGAATGTCACTGCACAGCTCGTGCTTCGAATTTATACATAAATATTGACATGACTCATTACTCAAAAGTACCTCGCCTCGACTCATATAATCAGTATTTGTAAATGAGGAAAGCTTCGCTTCGACAGCACTGAACCAAGTTTTGGGAATTTATAAATCGAAAATGTTTAAGTTTCTGAAATTTGAATTATTTTGCCTAGCTTTGCACTGCCTTAGTGAAGCCTTTCACTTGGATACTCAAGGTTACGAAACTTGTTCCTTTCACTTGGTGGATACTGGGCCGAAAGGCTATCACGTTGACCTAATAGAACAAATCCTTGTGTCCAATCAAGCCTTTCAATTCTGGACAGTGTCCAGAACCGAAACCTGGTCCTGGTCCGAAGAAGAGAAGTCATCCTTCCTCCCACCAGCTCTCCACTACAAAGAAACTTGCTCCATCAACATCCTTCTTAGTGATGACCAGGGTTGCTTCAAAGATCGACCAATCCAGATTGTAGGTAGTCGAACTTTGTTCACTAAAAATACTATTTTACTCCTATTCACACTTTTAAATTTGAAGTGCAAAAAAGAAGCATTTTATCGAGCTAAATTCCCGGCTCCAATATTTCTACTTTTCTTGACTCCCAAATCAGTCATCGTGAATCATGGATTCAATTACTGTACAGTGTGCAGTGAAAATCATGTACTAACTCCCCTAATAATTGAACCACAGCTCAGACTGGAGAGTATGAGACAAGTGGCCGCAGAAACAGTCAAGACCTCAATGATGACAGTTGTCCTTTTCACGATCATGCATGTGAATAATAGGCATTTGAACAATAGCCAGTGTCGATTTCTATACGGAAATTGGGAACCAGATTATTCTATATTTTGTGAACCGGAAAATATTTTGGTTTTGAACTCGGCCCACCATTTCAACTTGAGCATTGAATACACTCCTTTGCCCATGTCGATGGAGGACTTTCACAAGTATGATCGGTTTCATTTTGCTGGTTCCGTTTGGCCATACAATTTCGACTGGGGTCCAGAATTAAACGGATATCCCTTCAGTCAGTTTTACCTCAATGATTTGGTGATCCGGTTCTTTTACTGTGTGAAACGAGAGGATGAGGAACATCAAGCCTTTTCAATGGTTTTCTGGATAGTACCCATGGATACATGGACCTGGGTCTTTCTAGGAATCTCAACATTCTCCCTGGTTGCTATGGTGAGAGGTGACTGGTTCGAGATCTACGCCATCGTGTTGAGACAGGAATGTAGGATTCTGAAGAGAAAGAAGAAGTTTCTTCTCATTTTCATCTTCGTTTCCATAATATTCACCTATGGCTACGAAGGTGTTCTGTCGAGTCGAATGATCGTGCCCTACCCAGTTATTGTGATTTCAACACTCAAGGAATTGGTAACGAAAGGCTTCCTCATCTTTGGAATTCATTCATGGTTAAGCGTTATTGACAATCTTGCAAAAGTACTGAGAGAAGAAAACATTACTACATCACTGGAGTCGATAGTTTTCACGACCCCACCCGAGTTTAATAACGTTGAGCGAAACAAGCTTCTTAAACAATGTAATTATACGCTTATGCTCTCGGAAGACCAATGTAGACGACTTGAAGCACAAAATCGGGATGTAGCTCCATGGCTGCGATGTCATTGTGCAACGAAAACTAAAATTACTGGTCCACATATTTATGGGATTTTGGGATATATCCATAATGATTTCTATAAACTAGCTCAGAGAATCCGCCAAGTTGGCATAATGACATTGTACATCAACAATGAAAGGTATCTGGATAACTTGACAGACAAGAAATTCTTGACCAGGATTCGAGCAGATGATCAGAAACCTTTGCCTTTTGCAATTAATGACGGGAAGATCCTGTCTATTTTTCTCATGTGGGCGACCCCCAATTTACTTGGAATATTGGTCCTAATGGGAGAGAGGTTTAAATGTATTGAAATTCCATTTAAAAAATATGTTTAAAATATTACATTTGCACTATTTTAAGCAAGTCGTTCCTGGCAACAAATATAATGGTAAATATGACAAGGAAAATTTTTGACAGGTTCTACCACAGCACGGGCCGTTCAGAAATCTGTGGGCTTTACAACATATGACGACCACTTCTGAATTTTGCCAAAGCAGTACAATTTGAAATGTCAATTTAAGGCAATTAATTTACCCTAAATTTAGATTGTTTAGTAGAGTTTTAGCGAAGGTTTGTACTCGTAAATTCGCATCTACTTTACTGTTGTTGGTTGACAAACATCTTGTATTTGTATTTGTCATCCGAGTCAAAAACGCTTTGGTGGATCTTTGTGTCTTACGTACTTTATGCGTTTACAAGTTAT
>JAQFYU010002667.1:0-11413 GCA_034694905.1 Ceratophysella granulata
GATTTAAAACACACGAATAGCACATACCATATAATTTACTATGTAGATTTGCTTAAATGAATCATGAAAATATATGTAAAGTATGGTTGGAATCATTGCAAAAAATTATTTCTTGATGCTGAAGCCCTGACGCCAGGCAAAGCATACAGATGGCAATGCATGAGCAAATTGATGAACCTCAACAACGCCAAAAGTGAATTTGGCAAACCCAACACCCGACCAATATTTGAGACAATAGTCCGCCCGTCCCCTAAACACCTCAATTTCAATTTTCAATTCAACTCGATAAACCATAATACATTATGCATACTCTATTGATTGATGAGCCATTTCCCGTAACTCCGTCCCGATTCGGGTCGAGAAAGCCTTTAGCTTTTTAGCCATACATTTAGTGAAGTTTTTTTTCCTATTTGATTTCATTCTCCTTTTCATTTCCAAGAAGCATTCAACAGTTCGATTATTTTCATAATGGGAACCACTGAGACCAGCCTCTATTTGTCATTGTCAACTGTCCACGCCAAACGTCAACCTCGTCGTGATCGTGAGTCCGAATCCGAAACGAAGTGCAGGCCTAAATGGAATTGGTGAATCTATGTATGTAGATATGGAACATAAATTATTCGGACGTAACCGCAGGAGCAGAACCCACGTCATGGATTAAGAACACGACACACGGTCTCCAGGAAATTATCGCTAATTAGGAGAAATTGAACCTTTTTAGTCATTTCAAGAAAACTTTGGATCAGTTTATAAGTTACAGTTGGGGCTGGGTGCTTGTTATTTCATTGAACAACCCAGCTGGTGGTGGACTGGACTGGACTGGACAATGGGCAATAGCTTAATTAGAGCAGTCCTTTGTCATCTTTAATGCAAGGAACTGGGCGGAAATTGGAAGAAACCTGTCAAAATCGATTCGATTTCTCAAAGAGCATTACGTAAGCGGTTCTACAACTTTTATAGGATTACAGGTACGTGTTGTGCAGAGAGTAGAGCATAATATTTTGCTATTATTTGCTATATTCTCATAGAAAACTAGGTTTTTTTTAGGTGTGTCTTGCCTGGTTCGGGCGTTTAGTATCAGTCCGTGTCAAGTCTCAAAGTCAATAGGGAATCGGATCATTGTGTACAGGGTGGGCGGCAGAATTTTAGCAACATTTTGAAATTTTTTGTTGTCTGAATTGAAAAGCAAATGAGTCCGCAGTGAAGCTTAATTGAAAATGTAACATTTAAAACAAATTAAGTAGCTGAAACACAATACACAATGCAAAAATTAGTATTACGTTGACATGGACGAACTTCCCACTTCCCTAGCAACAACGCTTTTTAAGATAAAGTATTCTTACTCGGCAAGCAAACCTTTAATTTGTTTCTAAATTCCCAGTGTTGCTAGGGCTATTCGTTCATGTCAACGCACGTAATATTAATTTCTGAAACTATTTTCAAAAAACCGAGAATAATCTTACATCACTCAATCAGTATCATATAGATAGGTTCTCGCCACTTTTGTTTAACAACTATAGAATTATAAATGACGGAAATTTTTTCTGACCCACCCTGTATATATTTCATGTACATTTTTATTATACGTCGTTCTCCGGCGTACCTGTCCGAAACCAGCCCGCCGTGCTTTCCAGCCTACAGTTTAGTTTTACCATCTGGTCTGGGCTGCTGGAGCTGGACGCATAATCATGAAACTTGAGCCTTATTTTATCGTGTGTGTCCAGGGCATAATCCCGTAGATTTATAGAGTTACATAAAATTGAAACTCGTGTAGATTGACATGTTGGATTATTGCTGAAGTTTCCATTTCTTACCTGAAGTGCATTGTAAATCATTATCATTACAATACAATATGAATGTACTTTGAAATCATTCAATTATATCGCATTTGATAATCCCTATCAAATTTCGAGTTTAACCTCTGAACAATGCAATTGTGCAGCATGCACTGCACTACTGTTTGAAAATCCAAGATCCAAGGACCCGGATCTCGAATTTACAGCTTAAAACAATTGCGTTAATTGTTCCAGATTTCACCGGTGGTGTACGGTGGCCGCCTATTTGTGCTAAGTGTGCTATAAAAAGTGGATCGAGGTTGAGCATCGAGTAATTGTGTAATTGTGTAAAGTAAAATATTTTAATCCAAATTAACCGTTGATTAACCGTCGTCAGCGGCTTTGAATTCTTTGTCGAAATAGAAATACTTTTGAAATATCGAGTTTACTTAACTGTTAATGAGTTTACAATTTTGTTTGCGCTTAGAAGGTAAAATTTTGAAACTATTTTACAAAATACGAATATCATACGTTAAACAATTAGATTAATATTTTGTGAACTGAAAATAGTTCCAATTTTAGTCAACAACAAATAAATTTGGTTTTTAAAGTTTTGCAGATTTAAGCCAGATTTTTAGATAGGTGAAGAAATCGACATTTGAAATTTTTAAAAATCAAAAAATTGCATGGTCTTCTTGAATTTCTTAAGCTTTTCGGATTTTCCGGCCAATATTTTCTGTATAAAAATAAATTCATTAATTTCCACTAATTAATTTAAAATTGAACTCCGTAGTCTAAATCTGCAGATTTTACTGATTTACACGGGACATTTAACGTTTAATGAATTTTTAAAGACTTTCACCGCCATTTTCATGTGGTTTTCCTTAGCCCCGGCCAAGTACACCGAATTTCAAAGGCTTCTATTTAATTAATTGATTTCCTTCTAAATTCTCAACAGGTAATTACAATGGGTAGCCAAAACACTCCTTTACGAATGGAACTCGCCGCCTACCGAATTACGGAATGGAACGGGAAGGAAATCACGGGTGTAGAAACACATTCAAAACTACCCGAAAATACCCGAACTTTTGACCTCAAGGCCTACTCCCGATTCAAATACGGTGAACAAAGCTATGCGGATTTCGGAGGTTCACTTCTCGGAACACTTTTTGCTGCCATATTTCCAGCCTATTTCAAACAACCTGAAGAAGTTGTTAATGGCCCTGGAACAACGACCTTTCCACTCCTCGTCACTGAAAGTCCATATCACTGTGTACCCGGTGCAGCCACAAGTCTTAAAAAATCCTTCCTCAATCAAATTAATCGAGTACGTGTGTCCAAAGGACTTGGGACCGTCCCAGATACAAAAATCAATCGACTCAAAACATTTTGTGGTGACTACTCTGAACTAAGTGAAGCGGAAAGGGTTCGAATGAAAACGGAAGCAAGGTACTACCTGGATGCGGCTCTAGTCAAAGGAAAACACTTGGTCGTAATTGATGACTGTCGGATATCCGGAAGTCACATGGAGAACGTGTACAGAGAATTGAGGAATACGGAAGTGGGACGTGTGACATTTGTGATTTTAGTAGAAACTTATGAAAAGTGTCCTTGTACAATTGAAACTTTTTTGAATCATGCCTGTGTGAATGATTTGGCAAGTTGGTCAATTATTCAACAGCTTAGTTCTACAAAACTTACGCAGCGGTCTATTAAATTTTTGCTGAGGTCAAAGGAGAGTGAAGCGAGGATTAATGCGGAATTGGCTAAGCTCCCCATTCATTTTTTGAATGATATGTATCATGGGATTATTAATGATGGACTATCTGAATCGGATGATCCGAATATGCGAAGGAATTTTAGGTTGGTGGAGCGATGTTGGCGGCAACGACGGTTTTTGGCTAATTTGTAGATTCCGCGGAGTTAGCCTGATTTTTACAAAGACGTGTGACAACTTTGATGATTTTTAATAATTTAGTAATCACACGGTGACAGTTCAATAATCATTTCCAAATCAACGGTTATTCAATGCTAACGGCATGTAACTGAAATTTTGACCATTTGATCACATGACGTTGGCATGGAGTGGCCTCCTTACCGGTAAATAGCATGTGGCGTTCTTTAGCCAAATTTTCATTGGAACTTTGCCTATATTCCAATGATTTTAAATGTATGTAAATGTCAATTTCCGTGAATTCACTTGGTTGGTCTTTGACACTCAGCATAAGCCCAGAATTTTGAGTTGACCTATGGAACACCGTGAACTAGCATAATTTTTTTAGAAAAGGGAAAAGGGACCAAACCGAGAAATTCCATGTTTCGATACACTTTCACGGAATATGTGATTTAGACATTATACATAATACACGATGATGGGACAGTTCGATTTTGTAGAGAACTCTCCAACACAAAATTGGAAGCATTTTCGGTATTTAACTATTTAACTCCATTCGATTCCAAAGTTTTGTCTCTATTATAGCATTTCTATTTCTACGTGGCTGAATTTGAATATTTGGTACGAATGTGATAAGTGTGACACGCGATTGACTATTTTTGATTATACTTAATAATAGAATATTGATCAAGTTGTTATCTGTACAGCTGGGAGTTTGTAAACTTCTATGAGTTACTATTATGTACACCAAACTACGAACTGTAGACCAATAATAAACTATTCCTATTGATTTTCTTCAAATGCCATATTTTCGGATTTTACATTCTACTACACTACCTACATGGGTTTGTATGTTGTATGTTGTATGTGTGGTTCATTTCGATTCCGTTTTGGTTTGACATGGTCGACATTCAACATTCGTTCGAAGCTTAAATATTGTGTAGTAAAAATAAAATGTAAATTTAATTTTTTACTTCGATCAAAAATATTTTTAAAAAACGAATTTATTAAGGAAAATTGAACATATGTGGCGTTTGGCATAATTGGCATAAGAAAATGCAACAACGGATACGCGAAAGTGTCGAGAATTATAATTAACTACAGGAATAGCATTACAGACAGATAAACAATATGCAAAGTTATATTACACTAATACATAGAAATTATTAAAGTTTAAAATTCGAAAGTCCAATCAACATGCGTGAGCACGGTAACAATTTTACAGAATTGAATACGTTTCTTGACACTGTAAATTACAAGCAAAAATCTGCAATTTATTATTAAAAATTGACGATTTATTTTTAGTTTCTAGATCAAAACAAATTTGAACTGTTTTGAAAAAACGATTGACTTCTTCCTTCAATTTAAAACAATTTTTGAAAGTCTCGGTAGCTGGAATAAAATATTATTCAGGTTCTAAAGCTCCAAATTTAATTGAAAACTGTGAACAACGAGAACTGTGGGTAGCTAAACGTGTACACTATACACTTCATATTATCTATACGTTACGTGACGTGGTCATAAATGATAATTCTGGATTCTAGTTTAAAGTATGAACGATCACAGTGCAGATGACTCATTAGCAGGAGGTAGTGTTCGTGTTGCGTAATGGACAGACATCCAGTGTACATTTACACAGAAGATAAAATTCTACGTCTTTTTTAAATGTAAATATAATTATGAGCAAAGTTAGGCTTTATTTTAATGGTCTATTGTAGTAGTAGTTAAGTTATACATAATTTCTCAAAGTCCGTTTGTCAAGGGTCATCATCATCATACACCAAGTTTAGCAATCTAAAATTGAAAATAGAAGACTGTCCAATTAAAAAAAAACCTGCCTGGCGAGCAAAAGGATGTAGAAGACGCACTTGACGACGCACTAGACGAGGAACCGGATGTGCTAGACGACGTGCTAGACAACGCGCTAGACATAGACATAGATGTAACCGTGCCCTATTGAACATACTATTGAACTAACGATAAAGAACGGATATATCAAGTGAAATAATGAAGCATATGTTAATTTGACAAACTAGAAGATAACCTGTGAACCACTTCATATAGGCTGTATGTGAATCTGTATTAAAAAGTGGACTAAATATGAAGCCAAAACGTATAAAGTGAACTTATGAAGAAAATGTTAATTTGACAAACTTGATGATAACTTGTGAACCATTTTATATAAGCTGTTGTATGTGAATCTGTACTATAAATGTGTTTTTCATTTATAAACTTATTCATGCTAGTTGATAATTCAAACGAGTTCCATTTTTTAAAACTTATAACCGCTTTGATATTGTTATAAAAAAAGAGGCAACATTTGTATGTAAAGGCGATATATCTGACATTCTTCATCATATGCATCAGATGCGCTTCTTGTGCTAGTATATAAATTATACATAAATACTATGTGCATATATAAACTTCATTGACGCTTCTGCGAGGCACTCTTTACAAAAGTTCGCACGGTTTTTAACCCTGTTTACATATAGAAGCTCGGCTTCTAAGCTGAAGCATTTAAGCTTCCATTGATACGATGTTACATACGTGACTTGCGCTGCGCTTCCAAAAAATGTCTGACAGACGGACAGACGGACAGGACCATCCCATAAGACCTTTTGGTCTAAAAATCTATTTGAGACGCTTTTAAATTACTAGTAATTTAAGATAGAATTCAACTTTTAAAACCTGAGCCGAGTTTAGAAAACGTATTTATATCTTATATCTTACAGACGAAAGATGAAACGTTTCAGAATCTTCCATATTTTCCGGAAATAATTGAAATTACGAAAAAATTAAAAACCTAAAATTCGAACCTTTCGTGTGACTGTGACTTCACACTTTCGATTTTACTGTAGGATCAGCGGGAACTTTTGCTCTTTGGCTCAAATGACACCAAAACAGAAATAATGAAACTTTTGGTTGTTCTCCTTCTGTTTAGAAACTTTCATGCTTTCACTTTTAAATATTTCAGTATTTTCTTTTGCTCATATTTAAAGTATTAATAAGTTATCAGTTTCCTCATTCTTCTCGAGCTCCGTCCCTGGTACTCTGCCGTGGTCCCTGGACGCAGTTTCTGACTCAAGGACGATAGACATTTTCTAAGTACAAAGTCAAAAGTATGGCTGGAACTGGAACTGGACCTATGGATGCCCGAAGGCTCTCGTAAGACATTATGACTTTACACAAATATAAGAAATATCGCCATTTTTTAAGTCATTCGTTTAAAAAAGTAATAAATTTTACTATGATAGTAGTATCTTGACTTGTAACGTGACGTGACACAGTTACCTGTAACCAGTATGGTGTTGGGTGCATTCGGTTGAATTCAGAAATACAAAATACGAAACATGCGCTACCCTACCACACACGGAGAAAGTTATATGGTAACCATTAACTCGTATAAAGTAACCTTGGAATAAGCTAGGTTAATCGAAGCGGGTACATCTGGTTACCATTAGTGGTTCCCGCATGTTCTCTGTTCGAAACAGATCCTGAATTCTGAATTCGATTCTTCAGAAGCAGCGAACAGGCGGTATCCGAACACGGAAAATGGAAAAAGTTAAATGGTGATATATGGTAACCAGTGATTCGTTCATGGTAACCTAACCACTCCTTGCTTTAAAAAGTTAGGCTTGCCGAAACTGCGTGCAATTGGTTTCCTCCTGGGGCGGCTACCAAAAGTGGTTACGAGTTACCACCGTTACCTACCTTACCCTGCTCCTGAATTCAACCCGACTCTTTGTTCTGACGGTTACATCAGAATAGAGAATAGCCCTAACAGATTTCAAGCTGTAGATTCCAGAAGTATAGGTGCGTGCGTCAAGATTGTCTTTTGTTTAAAAAACGATGCCGAGTGCCAGGCGATGTGAATGTGAGTCAACCGGAAGGTACAATGTGCCTTTGCCCTAAAGTTTAAAAGCCACTCGTTCGATAAGGTGTAGCAAAAGTTCGCGTATCCTGATTTCGAATCTCGATGAGTGCAAATTATGATTTATTTTGTGCAGAGAAGTTTTTGCTAATACTGTCATACTGTCATGTCAAAATTCAACACTGTCAGAGATATGTTGCAAGCAAACAGTTGTCCACGCCATGCCGTTCAACGGTATGAATACCTGCGGAAGCGTACGATGTGAGATGTGAACTGCCTTTTGTTGTTCTTAAATATATAAATTATATTTTTTATTTCGTTGCAGAACCACTGGCGTCAGTTTGTATCAAGTCCTGGGATTGGAGAAGACTGCCACCGCAGATGAAATCAAGAAGACGTACCGAAAACTTGCTCTACAGCTTCATCCAGACAAAAACAATGGCAACCTAGAACTTGCAGAGAAGGTACTAAAATAGCTATGTAAATTACCTATCACTTGAGAAATGCCTGTTATCACTTCAAACGCTATTTATTGATAATTTCTTTACCTTTCAGTTCAAGGAAGTGAATCATGCCAATAAAATCCTGTCAGACGTTAATAAAAGAGAAATATATGACAGATATGGCTCATTGGGCTTATATATGGCGGATCAGTTTGGAGAAGAAAATGTTCGAACCTACTTCCTTCTAACGTCAAAATGTGCAAAGGCAGTCTTCATAATTATGACAATATTGACGGCATGCTGGTAATTACAACAATTTTAATTCATACATGTTTTGAAATTGAATAATATCGAGCGTAAATAACGTAATTCAAATCGACACAGGTGCTGTTGTTGCTGTTTTGCTTGTTTCTGCTTCTGTTGTGGAAAATGCAAACCTGAACCTCCTAGTGAAGCCGACTACCAAGATCTACAGGTCAGTATTTCTAACTTCATCAATATTTCATAAAAAATGAATTTTAAGTAATTTAATTTTGAATCATGAAGGATGATGAAACAAACCGAGACCCAATTACAACTGAACCAGCTGTAGCCACAGAGTCATCACCACTTAAAACTTCTGAAGCTCCTACCAGCTACACTCGAGAAGGCGATGGATCCCATGTAATCACCATTACTACAGCGGATGAATGAAGTGAATCATAGGCTCTAATTGACTTTTCCATAATTCCGTATTATCGGGTTGTACTATACGTCATTAGCATTATTCCCAAACGTCTCGCACTTCAACTTTCTCATTTTTGGCAAAACGGATATATTATTTTTTTGTTTGTACATTTTGACTGTCGTCTATATTTAAACATTATAAGCCCTTGTCTGGTACTAAATTTTTGGTTGTAACTTCTTAAAGCAAATTAAATCTTTTATTTTTATTTGTATAAAATGAAAAAAAAACTGCTTTGCCGCTGGATGCTAACGCAGATAAAATATTGGGCATATCTGAGAACATCTGTTAGCCAAACGTGTGACTTCTAATTTGTAATTCAATTTTAGCCATCAGTGTACAATTTCAGTCAAAATAATTTATTAATTAAAGATGAAAAGGCTTAAGTAGTAAATAACATACTTCATACATATAACAGATGACAAGTGATATTCATCAGGATGAAGCATAGTGAATAATTAAAATGCAAGATTTGCTGGAATCGAATCAAATATTTTAAACTGAAAACGAATGACCAGGAAAGGTTATCCTAATCTCGCTGGTAAAATTGGACCTGGACCCGCATAAAATACGGGACCCATAGGCTGACCTCTAGGAAGATGTCCAAGACGACTCTGAATCGGAACAATTGGTTCCAAAGGAACCATGTTTGAACGTGAAGGCATGAAACCCTGGTCCCGACGATACAGCCGACGAAGTCCTTGAGGACCCGGTGCAGAATAAAATTGTGGATTGGGGTCAACTCCGCCTGTGCCTGGAGTGAAACGTTGGGAAGATGCATCTGAAGGGAAAACAGTTTTTAGACAATATTTGGATGCGTAGTAAACTAAAAACTAAAATTTTTGAATTACCTCGTTGTTCAGCCCAAGTCGGAATCCCGGCCTGATCTGATGGTTGACCGTCCAAAGCTTCTTCGGATGAATACTCCCCAGAAACTTCATCACTGACTAAAGCTCCGTACACATTTTGATCATTCAATAATATTGGATTTTCTTCGACAACAGGGTTCAGCGTTTCTGAAAAATGTTTTGTTTCTAGATTATCCAATGGAACTTCTTCCAAAGTTGTTCCCTCTGTGCTAGCAAATCCAAGATCCTGGACAGAAACGGGAATTGCTGTTTCTGCGAAGAAAGAATAAATATTGAAATTTAATTCAAAGTTCAAGACATTATATTGATTTGAGCCGGTTATTCTGGAGATTTACCAGGCTTGGAGGAAACAAAAACGTCGGTAATTGCTACAGGATGCACGTCTTCAGACTCAAAAACAGGAGCCAGCGACTCAGATTCTGACAGAATTGGTTCTTCAATTGGCAGTGCGTCTCCAGATTGGAAATCGACTTCAGAATTTATGTCACCTTGAGTTTCGTCAATTTCAAATTGGACAGGCTGCAGTGTTTCTGAAAGTTGTTCCGTTTCCAGATTCTCGATTGGTACTTCTTCAAACTTCGATTCTTCTGCATTGGCAATGTCAAAATCGTTGACGGAAACCGGATATTCTACTTCTGCGAACGAATAATAAAGAATTTTCACTTTATGATACCATAATTTTGAATTGACCCGTTTATTCCGAAAATTACCTGGTTTGGTGGAGATCAAACCGTCGGTGATCCCTGTTTGAAGCACATCTTCAGATTCTAATTTGGAAACTGGAATTAAAGACTCGGAGTTGGGTGGTGTGTCAATAATTTCCAATCCAGGTACATTATCCGATGATTCGGTAATTGGCAGTGTGTCTCCGATTTGGATAACGGGTTCAGCCTTGGTTTCAGCTTGGGTTTCATCAATTTCAAACTGGATAGGCTCCACAGTTCCTGAAAGCTGTTCCGTTTCCAAATTCTTCACTGGAACTTCTTCGAACTTCGATCCGTCTGCTTTGGCAATGTCAAAGTCGTTGACGGAAGCCGGGTAACCTGTTTCTGTGAAGGAAAACAATTATAATTAAATGAACTTTATGAATGACAGTGTTGAATCCATTCGCTTGTTGCTTAGATTTACCTGGTTTTAGGGAGACCAAACCATCGGTGATCCCAGTGGGAAGCACATCTTCATACTCTTCTAATTTGGAAATTGGAATCAACGATTCGTTTCCTGGTACATCAACAACTGAATCCTCAATTGGCAGTGCGTCTTCAATCTCATGAGCCTCTGTTTTGTCAGCTTCGTAGATTCCCAAATCCGAGTCAATCAGAGTAGATTCGGTTGCTGTGGATTGTTCAGCGATTGCTAATGTAGTGCTCGATAGCTCCGTGTTTGTCGGTTGGATAGTGCTAGTGGAAGTACTGCTCGGTTGAACTGTGCTGGTCGAAGAAATACTCGGTAGTTCGGTGCTGGTCGAAGAACTGCTCGGTTGTTCGGTACTGGTCGAAGAACTGCTCGGTTGTTCGGTACTGGTCGAAGAACTGCTCGGTTGGACACTGCTGGTAGAAGAACTGCTCGGTTGTTCGGTACTCGTAGAACTACCCGGTTGTTCGGTACTCGTAAAAATACTCGATTGTTCGGTGCTCGTGGAACTGGTCGGTTGGACAGTGCTGGTAGAAGAACCGCTCGGTTGTTCGGTACTGGTAGAAGTACTGGATGGTGCTTCAGAACTCACGAAAGGCAAATCAAACTTAAATTTTTCATAGATTTCAGATTCTGAATCAGGTGGACGGTCACTGTCACTACTTTCGTAATTTGATTCTTCATCGAAAATTTTGGACTCTGA
>JAQFYU010002668.1:0-11413 GCA_034694905.1 Ceratophysella granulata
TGAACAATTTGCCGTTAATTTGAAATTTTACTTTATGTCCAGACGCCCACGCCCACCCATCCAATCAATCCCATATTCAATATTTGATGTTATTTTGATTTGCAATATTGCAGATTTGAATAATGTATTTTTATCAAGAATTCAAATTCAATTTTTTATGGGTCTTTTCGTTGTGAATCGTGGTTCGTGGTGTTGTGTTTTTCTGGTTTTCGGTTCAAATACCAAAGCGTTTTTTATACGGTGAGGTATGGTCAGGTGTCAGGGTTCGCCGTTCCATATTCGTGATTAACGTAAAACGTGATTTTAAGCGTTCATATCTTTATGCCAATCAATCGCATGTCGCATGTCACATTTTTGCATCAAGTTATCGAACTTTTGTCCTGCAGCATTACGTAACGTGTAAAACGTCAGCGTGTTGAATCTAATGCCAATAGCAGCCAAACTTATGGCTTAAGAATAAGTGGTGTTCAAAGCTAGACTCGATGACTCCTTACATTTTGTTTTTGGATTTTGGATGAAGTTGCACTACTACGTTGCGCCGGTCGATGACCCATCCCAAATTTCAATTCCGTAATAATTTTTCATCTAGGTTACTGCGAAATCTGCAAAATTCTCTGTTGTCAGTTGTCAGTTGTCAGTGGTAGTCCCCGTCCTAATTCTCATTCTGTAATCTATCTAAATTATCCCTCCTTCCAACGTGTTCGCAATTCGCATGCACTTATTATTATTGTACGTACATACAAGATCTGACTGTGCAAAAGCTGGGCAAAAGCAAAAAGAACAGTAATTGCCATTACTAAAACCAAACCACTACCAAACTACCAGCCAACCCATTAACTGCAGCTGTATGTTTCCTTCATCTCATCATCATCATCCACGAAATACACAACACAACACATACAAAATACAAACCTATTGCTTTATTATCCTCTCATTTTTATTTCTTTTTCTCTCACCAATTCTCAACCAACAACAACTCTCAAGCTCCAAGCACATGTTACAGTTCATACGCATTTCCGGTTCACATTTCACATTTTCGAATCTGAATCTGAAACCAAGAATTTCGATTTTGGTCTCTTGTCGATTTCTTACTGTGATTAAGTTTTCAACTATAATTAAGGAAAATATTAGGTTCTAGTTCTGTGGGTTAGAAAACCAGATTTTTTTGCCCACATTTTTTCCCCTGCGGTGCAGATTTTGCCCGACGACTATGCTGCGGATAATGCACTACAAAACTCAACAAGTTTAAATGTAAAATCGTTTACTGGTCGAGTTTCGAGTTGGGTTGAAATTGAAACTTTGAATAAATAATGCAAAATTCAAATTAATTAAAGCGCAATGTTTTAACCTTCTGTCGTGGGTCGGCAGGGTTCAGGTAAATGATTTGTCATTTTTTTGATTTAAAAAATCGTGATTTTAAATCATGATTTTGATTTTGATAAAAGTTGCTCCACTTTGATATTGATCATAATGAATTTCATAACCAAAGATGCTGTATTTTGAAAATCATAATTTCCATGTTCATTGATGATTACATAATTTGTAAATGTAATGTAAATGAAAACCCCGGTTTTAATGACTTTTCATTCGCTATTGGCAGCTGTTGGTTGTCTTGTGACTTTAATCTATAATAAAATGTACTTTCGATTTTAATTTCATAAAGTAATGACTACTACATGATGATTTTGGTCAATATTATTGAATATAATTCTCGCGATGTTCCTCATCCCTGTCCATCAGACGAATTGTTCATAATTGAGTTTAGGCAGAAAATGTGCCATTCAGCCTGAAAGAACCCATCTCACCGTAACAGAGTCAGAGACCCGTGCCGTACTGCATGGTACACCGAACCGAACCGGATAGCGTATTTCATGTACGAAGCCAGCGCAAGGGAAATTTTGCCCTTCGCCCTGTCTCTATTTCTTGAGCACTCAAACTGAACCGTTTTGAGTCTGACAGATAGGATAGGAAATCCATACATACAAGATACAAGATATATTATGGGCATGACTACTCGTTCGTTTCGTAGGACGTGGCCTGTTTGGCTTTCCTGACAAAGGTTTTTAGTTGACTATCTCCCGAATGTGCCACGTAAGTAACGAACACGTATTCACGTATGTATTATGTAACTGCCTACTTGCAGCAGAAGAAGGATGGGAATGAGACTAAGTGGAATACTATAATGGACAGGCACACAGCAAAAAAGCAAAACAACAACAAACCTTAGTACATTGCACATGGTTCATGGTTTAGTTGAAGCTGAGCCTTTAGCCAAGCCAGCTTTTATGCATACGAAATACAGACAGGGCTCTGTTTGCTCTCTGTGCTTCTGATCTGGTCGCAGGAACAGAATACAATAGAAAATACATAGACCTATGGGCAAGGGACATAGCTTTTAGGTTTTAGGTACCAAGCGTCTTTGACACTACTGTCCGTAGTTTAAGGGGTTGTCAGTTTCTTAGTCTGGTCTGATTGCTTTGGTTTGCTACTACAATAATGTGAGTGTGAAGTGGAAAGTGAATGCGTTCAGCACTTTAGAACACACTTGTTTACGCATTCTCCTTCGAGTTTAACAATATGGATTTGAAAGTGAACGTGAGGAAGACTTAAGGTAACACAAATGGGGTAGTTGGTTGGGTGGCAGGCAGAAAATGCGTGCTGCGTGGTGCATTTTATTTGAAACTGCGTGTAGTACTGTACACAGTTAACTGTAGTGAATGGAACATCGAATATCAGTTGAGAAGTTGGTTCACTTTGTATTTTGCTGCGTAGCAGTTTGAAAGGTTTATGCCAATAATTTCAAGTTTTAAGTATAATTTGTGCGAATCGAAATGTAATGTATCGCCTACTGGAACTCGTTCGACGCACGGCGTCCCTTATACGTGGAGGGGGAGATACTAGGGATTCCGATACGGAAAATCCGAATGGTGAACTCCGTAAGCGGAGAAAAAAGTAAGGCAATCGATAGTTTGGAATTTGGAAAGGTAGAATGGTCACTCTGAGTTTGCCAATTTGGTTCTATTTCAAAATAGAAGATCGAGCTTGGGCGGGCAGGATGTGGCTATTCATTGGCAGAATAATGTGCGTACAAAATGTAATAAATTCATTTTTTGTATTGTTTTGCAGGAAACGAAGGCTGAGTGAGACGCAGCCCTTGGCCAATAAACGGTTGACGAATGGGTTTAGCAAGTCGAATCATGTGACGACCAGGTCACAAGCCAAGAATGATCCCAGCTCACGTCTTTCACCAACGCGCAAGGTGACTCATTGTTTAAACTTTCATAGTTTGATTCTTGGCCCGTATGGAAAGTAATCGTTAATCATTTCACAGGTGAAACACAAGGCACTGACGGGAGAAGAGCGCCGACTGGAGATCTCGATGTGTCTTCGTCACGAAGAAAAACACTCCACCAAGTCCAGCCTCAGTCCCACTCAGCACCAACAACTCATTCGTCGTCGAAAACTGAAACTCGCAGTGGCGGCCAGTAATAGTCGCCGTACCAATGGCTTCAGTACTGTCAAGGTGAGACGATCTTAATCAGAATTAAGAAATTATCAAATGTCAGATGCGTGACCTTCGTTTTTGATTTTATGTAGCAGTTCACGAAAGGCGGTAAGAGTCGTTCCCGACTGCTTCAACCCATTTCTCAAGCCCAATCTCCACCGAACCGGGTTCCTAGTGTGCACGAGAAGGGCGCGGTGGCTCAGAAGCGGGCGAGAGAAGCGGAGAACCGAGAAGCCCGAGCGAGAAAGCGACGCTCAGCTCTTTGGGTTCTAAATTGTGAGGCTGAAGAATTCCTTTTCGGTGAAACCGCTGCAGAGGATCATGAAGTGGAGCTACCGCCGATTTCACCCCCGCCAAAGAAACGGTAGGTGCTTTACTTTCTGCTCTGCGGTCCGTTTTTGTGATCCCAATAACTAATTGTATTTTGTGTAACAACAGACGCCGGATGCGAGCCACAGAGTTAGGCGCCCTGTTAAAGGAAACTCCGCTGCTGGAATCAAAGCTTCGTAACCCACCACCCTCGAGTACAGAGAGTGAAGAATCGTGTTCGAGTTTATTTTCGAGTCCGACTTCTCTCAGCAATGGCAGTACAAGAAAACCTAAGGTCAACTACTCAACCTCCAAACGAAGTAAGCAATACCACTCTGGTTTGACCAAAATCACGTAAAAAATACGTGAAGGGCTTCGTAAAATTCAATGACTGGTTGATTCAGGTCGGGTAAAGTCGGAGAAGGAGTTTGACTCGGGTCACACAGGGTCAGAGAGTGAAGAAGGAGACTTGAGCGAGTCCTTCGACCTTAGCACGACCTTTTCAATGCTCGTGGACTCTGCCAATCCTGCAGACTTTGACCCAACCATTTCCCAATCCGTCCGAATGCAAAATATCCTGAACTCTCTCAGGTGGAAGTTCTCATTTGAGGTCTGTAAATCTGTCAATCAGCTTTAACTGTATCGTCAATGCCTGTTGTTTTCTAAATTTATGTATTTGTAAACATGCAGGAAGTTCCAACATGTGAAGTTTGGTTCCAGACATTTTGTAGGCAGGACAGTCCACGGGATCCATTCCAGTCACCACCCAAAAGTCCCGTTATACTTCCCTACGAAGGCAAGAACCTCTGTCGATCACCAAAGAAATCCCGGCGACCGCCACGAAAGTCACCTAGATGTCACGCATCAACGCAGGCTATCCTCTCGTCGCTCAAACCGGGAAAAGGGTCAAAGGGCACCGGTTCTCCGACCACATCACCCGAAACTGCTCCCAAAAGCACAAATGGCCCTTCCGTTGGGCGTCCAAAGATCATCGATCGATCCAAACCTTTACCAGGTAAATATTTTGATACTGAAAGAATTATGATGCATTGAAATTTTGACCATTGTTTTTAAACTTTCAGCTCCAGTTCCAACTCTCAACCGTCACCTCTTTCGAAATTCTCCCTCTTTACCCTCAACGTCCACCTCCTCAAGTGTCCCTGTGCCGAACGTTCAGGCGACGCTCAAGTCCTGTGAAATAACGGCAACACAGTACTTGTGGGACTCTATCCAGTTTCTATCCGATCCTTATGTCATTCAAGTCCTGAGTGCTTGTACTCCAGTGGGTACACGAGTCAGTCCGAAATCCAAAGTCCAGAACAAGTCCACACTCACCTCAACACGCTCCATGGACTCGGAGACATCCAACTCTAATGGCTCGTCATCAGGAGTGTCGTCAAAAGGCAACCAAAAAGGCAAAGGTCCAAGGTCAATCCTATCCGCAACAAGATCCCTGGACTCTCCTCTTCAACTCGTGATACCTTCCCCAAAGACCTCTCCGAGGCTCCAGAACGGGTCCAACGGATCAGACCTTATCCGGAGTAAAGGAGTCAGGGTCTCTCCACCCAATTCACCTTCACATTGCCGGGTTCGGTCTCCGTTGACCTCACCACCCTGCTACCGCATGAAATCCCCGCCAAGCTCACCAACAAGTGTTCGTAAGTCTCCGCGCAAGTCACCTGTGGTACTAGTGTCCGACATTCTCAAGAATCGCTTGAGCAAGTTACCCGGATCTCCTGGTCAGCTTGGATCATGCGGGCTGGATGAAGAAGTGAGCTTCGCCACTTCTCCGAGTCGGTTACCAGAAATGGAATGGTCTATCTTTCTCTAATCACAAGAACAAATCAAAGGTCACGGCAGGTCAGGAGGACTTGAAGATGGAATTCGTTTATATTTACGTTCAGCTTTAATTTTGTGAATTACCAACGTTATTTTTCTTTAGGTAAGAGTCACCACCTCATTTCCAGAAAATGTCATATTTTATGGAATTGGGCAATTGAATTCGATATTGATCAGCGTGATAAGTTTGAATATTCCAGAATCCTTTTTAAATTCGAAGTTAAAAGTTTGAAAAATGCCAAATAGGTTTGCATGATCCTATCCCTCGCCTCGGTTAAACTCAAATGTATTCAATTCTAAATTCTATATTAAATTACAAACAACATTTAAACAACGTTTTGAAAAGGTTAATCAATATCAATTGGTCGTCGCTTTCCTTTCCCAAGCTCAACCTGTTTTGAATTCCGAATCGGAAAACACAGCTAATTGTTCTTTGAATTTAAATTTTCATATTCGTGACAAAGTGTGTTAGTAAACAAAACCCAAGACTGGGCATTTACAGATGAGGGGACCGTCCATGTCAGCCGAACATGACCAAGGTCACAAAAACGGTATTTCATTAATGCCACTTGTGGAAAGGTATGGAGTGGCCTCCTTATCCGTTGATAACATGCAGCGTTCTTTGGATTTCACTTTGCCACGAATGAGACCACAGCCAAACACAGGCTCTATTTCTTTAAAGAGTATTTTTGTGAATTTTTTGATTTTAATTCAGGAAAGGAAAGGGTACTATGTAGGCTACTAAGGCTTAAGGTTTGAAAAATGTTTTGTGAACGGTGAATGGGTATTTGCGAGTGCTATGCTGATAGAATACGTACATGGGATTGTTCATTGTTTCGATGGGTATTTTGATTTGTAGGAGCCAGTATTGTCGAAATTCAACTAGTAACAAACTTAGAAGTTTTAAAATTTGTTAAGTAATTTGAATTGAATGTTGATTTGAAATTTTGAATGTGGGACGAATGAGAGAAACGCGTTCCAGGCTCCGTGGTCTGTTGGGTACAAGGTACAAGTTTCATGCCACATTTTTTCTCGGATATGATAGTTAACAGTCAAAAGTTAAGGTGCATGGCTCGTGTGTTAGAAATGTGGCTTGTTTTAGAAACGTTGGATCTTGGAACACTTCCGTTTTACGTTTCTATACCAAACTACCCCCACGGAATCTGGAATAACTCTTCTCTTGAGCGCTGATGTTCCAAGCATGTTTTTAAATGGTATTTTGTACGAGGAAAGGCTTGGCCATTTTGGGGCCAGATTTTTAAAACGGTGTTAATTGTAAGTTAATCTATTTTAGTCTAAGGTTACCGTTCGTTCCCCCCAAAAAACCTTACCAAAAAACCGAATCCCCGCATGTCTATGTTTCTAATTTTAATCGAAATTAAAGTGTTTCAACTCTTCACTGTTATCCATGCAGTGGTTTTAATGTTTGCTAGGTTAATAGAAAATCATGTTAACAATTTTTAATATAAGTGTTTGTTCTCATTATGGGTTTTAAAAAAAAAGAAGTGACGTTCCTCACTGCCACCACTTTTCAGTTCAGTTTGTAGTTTTATTTTGTAAATATTCCAGTAATTATCTCGTTTTTATCAAGGAAAAGAAGAAAATAAACACTCGACGAATTGTTCGTATTTTAATCACGTACTTCTGGTGTTGTCATCAAAATTATTCTAATTTTTAAATCGCATGAGTTTCCTAAATTCAAAATAACAATATTCAATTTTTTTAAAACTCAATTATTGTCTCAAAATTCTGTTCAAATATCTGAACCCATTTTATTTCAGTTACTTTGTTTCACCCTTGATTGACAAGTACAACATTTTGGGAGTTGAATTCATATATTTAATTAATTAGTAATACAATTAATTTCATGTTGAGTTGAAGCAAACAACCATTGAGAGATTGGTTTGACCAAAGTGTTTTATTTAATTGTCGTATATAATTAGTGTTTTTTAATCTTTTCAATAATTTCATACTCTTTGGCACTGGATTCAGTTTAGGTTCCATTCCAACTTCAGTAGTTTGTAGTGTATTTAGGGATTTTTTGAGTGGGTCAAGGTCAAGGGTCAACTACGGAAGTTTAAGTATTTACTGCTCTCACAGTTTTCTTTTACTACGTCTAATTAACGAGTTTTGAAGAGTATCATCAGTGCAAACACTTGTTCCCACAGCTTGGAGTCAACCCTTTGAGAAGTTAACATTACGCCTGATGGGAGAAGGATGAGCCTTTCTTTGAGACATGACGAAGGATTTACGTAAAGTTGTAAGTATTTTAAAGATATAATTTCTACGAAAAACACATGAGGAAACAATAGATCATCACTCTTTTGCTTTATAGAAGCTATAGACTTGGCCTGAACCCCTTTTCAAAAAGCGGTGGCGCCTCTACCGCCTGTAGCGGGAACTCATGTTCTTCTGGGGGTAGGCGAAGCTTTACATTTGGCAGAACGGCAGAACTTTGAAGCACCGTGTGTGTGTTGTGTATAGGTTCAAAGGTCATTTCCCTAAACATTCATTGAGTAGGGTTCCTTATGATTGGGTTCCTCGTCCGTTGCACCCTCGGGCACACCCCGTTCCACCCCGTTCATGCTCATGAGCACGTTCACATGGGGATGACTGTGCGTCCCCGAGCTCCCGCTATGCGGAGGCATGTTTAAATTGTTAATTCCTACAGGGAGCGGGGCGGGGATGACGACGGACCCACCCATGTTATTAGCAGTCACAGTTCGGGGTGGGATTGGTGGAGGTTGATTGTAGTAACGGATGGGTGGGCCGTAGTAACGAGATCCGGCTGGTGGCAGTGTGGGCAGAGTTGGGGGTTGTTGAGTGGGACTCGGCGTTTCTGCTACCTGTGTACATCGATAGAAATCAAAAGTTAAAATCACAACTTTTTCTGCTTTGAAGGTCCAATACAGTCGAGTGACCTACCTTAGGGCCGGGCCCACCCACAGGTGGACAAGGTATTCGATTAGGATGAGCTTCCACGGACAGAGCACCATAGTGAAGGAAGAGAGGGCGACCAATTACGTTTGGGACCCTTCGTACCGTTCCGTATATTGGCTGCTGCGGCGTACCCGGTCCATTTACTCCGTTCTGACTCTGTTGACTCTGCTGCTGCTGTTGTCCATGATGATGATGAGGGTTGGGAAGGGTACTGACGCTCCAAGAATGAGGTCGAGAGTAGCTGCTATTAATGAAATTGGTCCCTGTACCCGCTGTAGCGGATTCAAAGGACTGTCGTATCATTTCAAAGTGAGCTCGTGACTCTTCAGTCTGTCGCCCTGGTGCATTTTGGAATTCGTAGCTCAGGGCTCGGGCCGTGTCGGCTGGTGGCTGTTGTTGTTGCGGGGCAGGGCTAAGAATTTGTGAATAAAATATTAATTTACTGCGTTGTCTTATTGTGTGTGGATAAAGTACCTGTTCTCTAATCTGTGACCGGAATTTTCAGTGGACTGGCTCTGCGGCGGAAGCTGCATTGTCGGAAGACGCGTGTTTTCATACTGGGACTCGAGTGAGAGTATGTTCATACGGGCGGGTACTGGGAATTCAGCAGTGTGACTCAGGATTTGAGTTCCATTCGTGTTACTGTTCGAACTAATAGGACTTTCAGCCGAACGACGACTAGTGAAAGTGGCGAAGATCTGATTAGTTGAAGAGAACTTGGGTCGAATTCCTTTGACCGAAGGTCGTCGACTAAATCCGTAGTCATCCCCACCTTCCTCACCGTATCGTTTACGAATTCGTTCGATTCTTCCACCATCTCCTGACACAAATGACTCAAGTTCGACCTGGAATACAATATATGGTCAATTTCAAGTATTTTTTCAGGAATAGTTGGGTACAAGGGATCAGATTGAAAGAAACTCACCTCGTTTCCATTGAGGCCCTCCTCAATATCCTCCAGCGTGTAGGCAATCTGCTTGATCCGAGCCTCATGCACCATATTGGATCTGACCATATTCGCTGAGTCCACGAAGCTCTCCTGGTCAGAGGTTGACGTACCTGCATCCGACTTCTTGGTCGAACCAGGCGGAATTAGCACTCCATTCTTGTCCCTCGAGGGCCAGGTAGCAAATCCGGATTGACCTAACATAAGCACAACGTTTTACACTTGCGCGCAAGCATAATTTGGGTTAAGAGCTGCTTGCATGAGTCAATTTTTTGACGACTCACCAGAATCACTAGATTCCTCGTCATCCAGCGAGGTCAACCATCGAAGTTTTTCCACGAGAGTGGAACACTCAGGTTTCTTAGCCTGTCGACTTCGACCGCGCAACGTGGAGTCCACAGCAAGCCGAATTTGCTCCGAAGTCCTGAGCGGGGCTGTACCAATACTGACTTTGGCTGGAGGTGGGGCCTGGGGTTGATTGTTGAGTTGTTGCTGTTGTTGTTGATGTTGATAGGCCGGGTGCTGGGCGTAGTCATAGGTTGAGTACTGGGTTGTTTGCACACTCTGACTCGGGCTAGAAGAAAGTCAAGGGAAAGTGATTGATTAGATGGGATTGAGTTCCAGTAGTGGTTCAAAGCCTTAGAAGCTTTTGAGTTTCGTGTTTCTGGTAAAGAGTTTTGTAATGGAGAGACTATTTGGGGTTTTTTTGTACCTGGACTCCGCGCATTTGACTAAGTCGGGTTCATCAGGTGGAGAGATGACTTTCTTTCCATCTGAACTATTGGATCGCCAGAGTCTGCCACCCTTCAGAATCCCTCCAAGTCTGCACAGAAACAGGACAGAGACAAGAAATACTGTATTTCCCAATGGGAATTTAATTATACATTTATTGAGGACTTCATAAAAGAAAACGCTATTTGCATTTGAAAAATAATAAACCACAGTTGACAGAAATATCAAAACCAAAAATAAAGAGAAAAAATTTAGGACATCAAAATTTTAAAAGAAAAAGTCTGCACCAAAAAATGGTTTTCACGAAACACGAAACGAACAAAAGATTTCGGCACCATATGCATTTCCCAGCGCGCATTAACGGATACACTTTGAAATACGTGCGCAGCGCATTATATGTAGGTGCCATCCAGCTTTCAAAGCTTTTTATTTCCGGTATCGGTCACAGGCCTCGGAAATTGGGTATGTTACAGAAAAAATATCAGGCATTTGTTCAACTTACCTGAGGCCTTTTCTCTTTTCCTTTGTTTCTTCTTCGGGTTCATCTGGTTGACCATTGACGGTTGATGAGTTTTCTTTGAGGAATACTTTCCGTTTGATCGCTGGTGGAGAGGGAGGGCTCACACGAGTCACATCTGTTAGTTGTCAAATAACACATTAGCGCATATTGTATGACCTTGGATTGGACCTTGTACAAAGCGCGACATAAAATTTACTTAAAATTTGTAATGAATAGTTAAACTTGTAAGAGATTTTGTTTAAATGTGTGGAATGGAACGTGTATCAGTCAAAAAGCATGAAACAAAGAGCGCGCCACTGGAAGCGGACGAATCGCTCAGCAGGTGAGTAAGAGTTTAGGTTAGGTTAGGTAACGTGTCCCATTTGTCATGATTCTAGAGACGTTTTTTGCGTCGCGATTTTTGCTGGACCCGATTTAAAATGACGCGCTTCTGGGTTCGCTTCTCGTTTTCCCGCTTTATTAATGTTGTAAACGGAATAAAATGGTGCACTTTTTAGGTGAAACAGAAATGCAATTTCGCGCTTTTGACTGGAAACGGAAAGAATGGCGCGCTTGTTGGCTGCAAATGGAATAGCGTGAGGCGCGTTTTAGCAGGAACCGAAATGCAATTCCGCGCTTTTTG
>JAQFYU010002669.1:0-11405 GCA_034694905.1 Ceratophysella granulata
TTTTCTCCCTTATAAGAGAGATGTCGAGTCACCTTGGGTATTTCGAATTAGTGCAGACGAATTTTTGATTACTTACCACATTTTACCTATTTACCCTTGGGTTTCTCGAGTTCGCTGCGCTGCTGGAATCTTTTTCCTTTCAAGTAGTAATAGTAATACATAATAGTGGTCTCCGTTTCATGTACTTACTCCGTCTGTAGTATTATCTTTAGCGTTATTTATCTTTATTCTTCATCTCGAAGACGAGTGTATGCAGTTCCGTTTACTAGTTTGAGGCTGGACCTGTACGTTGCCTTTGTATTTACTAAGTTTCAAGCATAATACTTGAATACTACAACATTCAACATACTGTTTGTCCCTGTCTACACTAAAGACGAAAGGTATGTTTTCCGTATTCTGGTTGATGTTATCGCTTTCACCTTCATTTAGATTTAACGTAAAACAATCCGTCAACTCGGAATAGAATTGCGCCACCGTTGCAAGTTGCAACGGACGAAACAAAGAATGAATACGTGTTGCGTAAAGATTGTGCACTACTCTGGGGAATTACCTTGCTTAGACTTCTACTCAAACCAAGAGTGATGCGATTGATTCTCTTGGAAAACTATAAGCCATACAAGTGAAGTTCCGAAAAAGCTTTGAACTTTTTAGCGCGGGAAAATTCTTGGACTAATTCTGAGTTCAGATGAGTTGCCAGATTTTACTTCCGAGCGACTACTTTATTGGTTTGAACAGTAACAATTAACAACGGTATTCTTTGAAACAGATGCAGAGACCAACTGGCAGTGGACCAGGTGCAGCACCAAGTAGAAGGAAGCGGAATGTAATTTTAGCAAAAACTTCAAGCACTTCTAAAACTGTTGAGAATGTGCAAGAAAATGCGGCTGAATTGCAGCGCCTTCCTCTAAAGAAGCGGCATGGTCACACGAGTAATACAAACAAGGGATCGGAAGAGGCACTTGAAAGGGATATTGTCATCGGTGAACATAAGTTTGGAGCAACTACAATGAATGCTGGGAAATTGGTGTTGATTGACACTAGAAGTTCATTCTTCGGTAAGAAGGCAATCCCATCTTTTCCAGGATTCTCGGATCTGTCACGGAATCGAGTAGCGGAGCTCAACGGAAAATTAGAAGACACGCAAAAGACGAAATTACTTCAAGGTCGTAGATCTAAAAGAGTTAGAAATCATTCCGAAAAAGAACTATCTGCCAGCAGTGACTCAGCAGCTAACAAGCCGCTTCCTTCAACACAGCAAACAGTGAAAGTTAAGTCAGAAAAAGAAGTGAATGGTGACAAAATATCTCCTTCCCGTAAGCGTTTCCTGAATACACAAGACGTCACTACACGGCCAAAGAGACTTCGACTGAGTGCGAAGGACACTGTTCCTGTTGTCACACAAAACGGGACTGCTCCTACCAGGAGTTCTGAGAAAATAGCTACTACGCCAATGAGTTCACCAAAATCTGGTAGTTCGTCACAACTCTCTCCCACTAGTGCCAAGAAACGTCGGAAGGTGAATCGGACTGGCTTCCCAAGTGTAAAGAAGAAGAAGAAATCCGCCAACTCGCCACTCTCCAATGAGGTGGCTCCCCTGACACCACCTGATTCAATTGAAGTACAAGCACCTGCTGAAAACCTAGTTGCTACATCTCCCTACAAGATCAAATCTGAGAAGATAAATAAGACTGATGCTGAATCTGAATCCATTGTAAAGTCTGCAACGAAGGTTTCGAAGAAAGGAACACAGGCGGCTGTGGCTGAAAGTCTAGCGACAGAATCCAAGTCCACGCCCGCACCCGCCATTCCGAGTTCATCTCAGGGAAAGAAAGCAGGGGAAGGGTTTACCGCAACTTTAACTGAACGAGTTAAGATCAGGAAGCGTAACTCTGTTGATGGTATCACTCCTCAGGATTATGCTAACGTCATCTCTGGAGAAATCGTCATTGACGGGGTAATACCAAGCCTTCTAAGTATTCCGGATCCTCCCATCATTATACCCGAAAAGACGAACTTCTTGCCAGCGGGATTTTTGTCCAACTACTTCAAGCATATGGTTCCACCTCCTCTCCCAACGCCTGAGGAATTTGCTGCTTCGGTGACTCAACTAAAAGGGCCTATGCTTCCGCTTCCCGCCGACTTAGGACTTCAAACTGTTCCAATACATGAGGTTCTGAGTGACTTCCAGCTACCTTACGACATTTGGTGTTTGGGTGTAATTCGCACAAGAGAGAAGTATGACGAGTGGGTTTTGGAAGAAGAAGAACGACGAGCTCGTGAGAGGGTACAAAAGAAAGTTGAGCTGAGACGGAAAGCTGGAGCTTCAAAACCCAAGAAAATTCAAATGCCCGATATTACTCCGGATTCCTGGAACTTTAAGCGTCTTCGCTCAAGTAAGAACAAGCACATCATAGTTAGCAGTTTGACCTAATGTTTCTCACTTAGGACACGTTACTCGGTTGTTCGTTGAAAGTTGGAACTACAGATCGCGCCTATTTCACATCTTTGCACTAAAGCTGATAGACTGAGCAATTTCGCCGCAGTTGTTGAATTCTCAGAGGACGTAGACCACCTGCTAGTACGCTGTCTGCTTTTCGCGAACCTTCGAGCTCTCAACTGTCAACCGAGTGCGAGTGAATATTGTACTTAGGTGTGTGCTATTTCTTGTAAGTACATCGGAAATTACAGTAAATAAACCTTTGGTATTCTGTATATTTTTCAGACGCCTACTTTGGCTATACGAAGCCACCGGTGTCTACGGAGTCAGAGGTTGACCAACTCTGTGAATGTAAAGGAACCGAATATAAATGTGGAGGAGAGGATTGTTTGAATCGTGTTGTGTTTACTGAATGTCCAGCTGCGTGTGGGGAGAAATGTATGAACAGGCGAATTCAGAAGCACGAATGGGCTCCTCACATCAAACGATTTCTAACTGAAACAAAGGGATATGGGGTCAAGACTCTGAAGGCTATCAAGCAAGGGGACTTCATTCTGGAATACGTGGGAGAAGTTGTTCTAGATGCTATTTTCAAGGATCGGATGAACACTGTTTATGCGAACGACCAGCATCACTATTGCCTTCAATTGGACTCGGGTCGAGTTATCGACGGACATCGGTCTGGTGGTGAAGGTATGTTTCAGGATGCTTTGAATATTATGCTATGAATGATTGACTCACTTCTCACTAAACCAAATTGGACTGATCAATTTTATTCCTGAATACTTCTATTTAGGTCGTTTTGTAAACCACTCATGCGAGCCAAACTGTGAGATGCAGAAATGGTCAGTGAACGGATTGTCGAGGATGGCTCTCTTCGCGCTTCGAGATATTGAGGATAACGAGGAACTGTCTTACGACTACAACTTTTCCTTGTACAATCCATCCGAGGGACAAGTATGCCTAAAACACGAAGATGTATAATTTAAGTTAAACCCTACTACAAAATCCAGACCGTTGACTATGCAATGGTGAATGTTAGCGTGAGGGCCAATCGTCTTACGATTTGTAGTCAAAGTCCAAAGCACAGTGGAGTGGAACTCTTGTAAATAGTTACAGTCAAAGAAATGCTATTTGAAATTCGAACTACACGCGACACCCTAGGTTAACTTTAATACATACATCCTTGAATAAATATTGTTTTCCCAGGTTTGTCATTGCCAAAGCCAGAATTGTCGTGGAGTTATTGGAGGAAAATCGAAGAACAATTCACTGAATATAAAATCAAAGAGGAAGTCCGGGAACAGCAAAGGTCTACCAGGAATTGCAGCAGCTTCTTCAGAACCCGTTGTTCTAGATAGAATGAAACTCCTAACACGGAAGGAGAGAAATGTCATAATCAGGGGCCATTGCTTCCTTGTAAGAAACTATGAAAAGGTAAACAATCCATCACGTTTATTGAATGAAACAATTGAAGCCATGCATTGTAGTAAAACCTACACCCAATTCAATTACTAGATGAGGCGGACGCGGGGAGAGTTTGAGGATATACTTGGTGATAAACTTGAGAAGCTCATGAGCGGTTGGATTTCACGATTCAGAGTTGGATCAACAAAGAACAAGCCTTTGCAAGTTGGAGATGAAGATCCAGAGTTAGCCAGAGTTGCTCGCATCGCACAGATCCTATACGAGTTATATTCTACCCTAGTGAACTCAAAAGGTACTGTATTACATTCACTGTTCTGTATATATTTACCTTAATGCGATTCATATCAATTATTACTATCAATTACTATTGAAATGAAACCACATTGCCAACACTCGAAATGGGATTTTTCTTTTTTACTCTCTCTTAACAGTGTCAGTCAATATACAAGTACAATCTAGTAACAATCAATCAGCAGTACTCAGGAAGATATTTCTATTGTATTTGGTCAGTTAGATATTTACACTTTTCGCGTTGTTGTGTGGCGGAGGTATTCATCTGAGCTCTATTGTATTTTGTATTGCTAATTCCGTGCTTGTAGTGTGATGTAAATTGACAAGAATTTTTCATCTTCTATCTTCTTTTGATAATGTGTATGGACAAACAGTAATACATAGCAACATGAAAAGCAATGTAGCACATAATATGCTTTGCCTACAACCATATAGTGTCCATAAGGTTGTTACGATTACTTATATATATAAAACCATTTCTGTATGGAAAAGTAATTCCATGTTCTCGTCGTGATATAAAAGGAGACAGAATACATTTGATGTTGTTCGTTGCTCGTTGAACTAATCGCTCTATTTATTTTCAGATCCCACAGGAAAATTGCTTTGTGAACCATTCATGGAACCTCCTCCAAAAAGAAAGTATCCTAACTTTTGGGCAACGCTGGTTCAGCTGAAACTGCTTGGGTTTAAATCTATAGAGAAGAATATACTTCGAGGGAAATATAAGGTGATTCAAGCGTTCGAGGCGGATGTGCGAATTGTACTTACTTCCTTCTCTCAAGCATTTGAGACCGAAAGACCAGAAGTAAAAGACTTGGTCGTGCAGATTTCAAAAAAATACAAGAATGCAAAGCAAATAGCAACTCAGGCATTGGACCCTTTCATTGTGCCTCGTGGATCAGGACAAAACTCAGTGGGACAGCGACGTAGCTCGTCAGCCAATAATAATCTTCCAGCATTCATCAAGTATACAATATCTCCTGGTGAAGATGTTGTTCGATGTATCTGCGGAACTTACTCGGAGGAAGGTGAGATGGTTCAATGTGAAACCTGCCTGGTGTGGCAACATAGTGATTGTATGCGATGGGTCGACCCAAACAATGCTTCGTCTAAACACCGACGAGGAATAAACTCAATTGGGAAGAAATCAAACCGCGCTTGGAGTCCCAAGAAGGCAATTCAAAAATTGTCACAGAAAAAAGCATTAGATTTACCGAAAATGACGCCTCCCAAAAGAACAATCAGTACGGATTCGGATGAGAAAGAAAAAGTTGAGTTTGGGGAAGGAGAACTTATCAGCGTGAAGGAAGTACTGCCACTCCTGGAAGCGAAGGACGAGGAGATGATGGCGGACTTCTCGGAAATATTGGAAACACAAGTACTCGAACTCGTGGATGCTCAAGAACCGACTACATCCGAAGCTACTAAAAATATTCCCTACTACTGCGAGTTGTGTCAGCCCAGGGAAGTTGACCCCGAAGTGCCCATGGGTGCTGGCAATGACACGCCGGAAAAAACGCACTACTTAACTCTGAAACGAGAAGACGGTTTGATGCTACGAAGGAATGATACAGTTTACGTACTTCGTGAATGGCCGGAGGATCAAAGGACTCGTCCAGATGGAACTCCACTTCCCCGAAAAACTTATCTAACTGCTGGAACGCTGGTTGCATCGGAATGCGACATTTTTCGTATTGACAGTCTATGGAAAGATGCCAAGTATGTTTATAGTAAATGTATTTGCTTTACCATTCCAGATTCTTTGTTTTATTAAGTAGTGACTATCATCGTGTGTATCTTCTTCAGAGGTAATCAAATGGTCATGGGCTACAACTACTTGCGTCCACACGAAACTCATCACGAACCAAGCCGGAAGTTCTATCCGAACGAAATTCTTCGGGCTCCAATACATGAAATGATTGGTATTGATTTAATCAACGGACGCTGTTGGGTTGTGGATGCAACAACGTACTGCAAAGGCCGTCCAAAAGGTGAGATCTGCTAAACTAGATTTTCAAATTGATTTAGGTGAATGATCTTCCATCATCTGTCCAGTCCAAGCCCAATGTTGAATGAGAGTTAACTAGTAACTAATATGGTGCGACGCATTCTACTCTATTGGTTCCAGGTTGTATAGAAGAACACCTCTATATTTGTGACATGCGTGTGGACAAGACAGCTCGGAGTTTCGATAAGGTTGGGAAGAGGTCTCAGATGGTCTGTACTAAGCCCTTTGCCTTTGATCACTTCGAAACCAAACTGAAGATACAGCGAAATGTGCATGTAAGAATTAAAAGTAGTTGGAAGAACAATAATATTTCAGATCTCTTCATGAAACGACAAGCATAGGGCTAAATGTGTATGAATATTTTTTTAGCCTCATGGACCTCCGAGTCCTGACTTCAAGTCAAAACCCTCTGGAGCTCAAAGTGGAGGAATTGAAAAGGTAAAGGGCCGAAAGACAGAAGACAAGGGCAAAAAATCCGCTTCAAATTCTTCGGGATTTGTCCAGACAGATAAACAAGTAAGTGAAACAGTTTCCTTCAGGAATCGTCACGCCACTACCGCTACCATAATTTAACATAATTATCATTACAGAAGGCTCTGAAACGTAAGCGGATTAACATGGTATTGGACACACTGCATTCACGAGTGGAAGACTTTTTGATCAACAAAGTAGATTCGCCGCAGTTGTTAGTGAAAGACGAAAGAAGAGGTGAGAAATTCAGAAAATCCTCCAGCAAGATTTGAGAATCGAGATCACTACTATGCGCGCAGGCGCAGGCTGATGATGGATTGGTGTAACTTGGATTAGTAACGCCAAGGAAGAAGACTACTTTTGCCACTATTCTAAATTGTAAATGTGTTACTCGGTGGTCTACGTTTCAGTACACATTTAATTCAGTAGACTACTACTATTGTAGAGCTTTTTGTTACAATAGGTTCACTTTCTATTTCAGTTGAGGGAGACGTAAACGAATTCCTTTAGATTATTTCACTGTTGTTCAAGGACTACTTTTCTGTCTTAATCTACGTAGTTCCTTCAATGTTTGGTTATTAAACCACGTTTCTTTCTACAGAACTGATGAATTCATTTCATAACTAAATGGTCTACTTCACTAGTGCGTACCTATTTATTCAAATAAAATTGTTGTTATCAATTTTGCGAAGTCCTGCTTTCATTTAATTTGTTCAGCGAATGGAGCCTGCAACTACGTTAGCGGCCAATAATGGCTAGATTCAATCTGATATCACAAATCGCAATGATGAGTTGCTCAAGTGAGCTGACTGAAAATTGTTTATTATTACAATTATTATAATTTCTGGCGACTGTTGATTCACAATATAGGGAGATGGAACTCAGCTCCATGTCTCGTCCTCTTAA
Organism: Ceratophysella granulata; assembly: GCA_034694905.1. Classification (NCBI taxonomy): domain Eukaryota; kingdom Metazoa; phylum Arthropoda; class Collembola; order Poduromorpha; family Hypogastruridae; genus Ceratophysella; species Ceratophysella granulata. The sequence goes on from JAQFYU010002669.1 coordinate 7,542, forward strand.
ATACAATGGATGTCGATAGTGGTCTAACTAAAGTCTACTTGATAACGTGTAAATAACTAAATGTTATTTAATACGTATAACTATAAAATGAGTAAAATCGTAGGTTAAATTGTATCACTCTGTATCATACACATGTGGTACTTGGTACTACCGAACTTACTTTGAAACGCTATCTTACCGGTGGTGAGGCAAGGAACAATTGGAGTAGCAAAATGCCCCACATCAAGTATCATATTATGTCGAGTGCTTAACTATGAAGACTTGAACTCATTAGGTCAGCAAAGAAACAATAGGTTAAATTGGTCAGAGTTCGTAGTTGGAAGGTTTGGGCTATTCTACTTTTTAATTTTAGGATTTCTGTCTTGATTGGTTAAGTTGGTAAAATACAAACGATTTGGATAAAAGCGATGACGGAAGAAGAGGGTACTCAGGACAAAAGGAAGGTCAGTTTTCGGGATCAGGGAAGGAAGTTCTGTCAGGCTTACATTCAGTCCATTCTCATACTTCGTCCTAAAATATTAAACTCGTCGCTGCAGTTCAAGAATTTCATCATCATGTGAAGTCTTATCGTTAGAACTGTCCAAATCACCTTTTGGAGGAGCTCGAGTGTAGATTGGACTGTGGTGACCCAGCACAACGCCCTCAGTAATGTGAACAGTAGTGACGTCGGATCCTGGGATTTCAAACATGGGATCGAGTAGGATGCTTTCAACAATGGCTCGGAGACCTCTGGCCCCTGTTTTCCTTTCCAGAGCCTGGTGAGCTATCGCCTTCAATGCATCGTCCGTAAAAGTCAGTTTCACCTACGTCAAAGCAACCAATTAATTTCCGTCTGTGATGTAGAGCAACGGAAAAGTAGAGCCTATTTACCTTATCCATGCTCAGAAGTCGTTGAAACTGTGGAACCATGGCATTCCGTGGCTCTGTTAAGATTCTGACTAGTAAATCCTCACTCAAGGAATGGAATGGGACTAGGACTGGAAACCGGCCAACAAATTCCTGGTTTAGAATTCAAATGACAAAATATTACGTCTTTACAGTATCCCGTTTTCGTTTTCATAATATAGCATCGTGTTAAGCTATTCGCTACTAGTATGTTGGATTTGATGCTCCAAGAACAAAACTATGCACCACAAACCGGAATCATTCCAAATTCTATCATATCTCGTGCTTCAACTAGTCGAAGAAATGCGTCCATTTCGGCATTATCTTCAGCAGCGCTGCTCAGGCCCCCAACCATGTGCGCTACACCTTCTTGATGAGCGGCTCGTCTTCCAGGTGAAGCAGCTGCAGGTACGCCAAACCCTAAATACTGTTAGATGCAAGAGACATGAATTAAGTATGTAATAGTTGTCAGGAATGGTTCATAAGGCGTGTACGTACCTTTTCATTCTTGCGTCTAGATACAATACGGTCAAGTCCATTGAACGCACCGGATGCCACGAATAGAATATTAGTTGTGTCAACCTGCACGGATTCTCCTCGTAATTTCCTTGGCGCATTCCTCTCAGGCACATTAACAATTGTTCCCTCCAACATCTTCAGCATTCCTTGTTGAACACCTTCCCCTCCCACGTCCCTAAGTTGATGAATTCCAGGTACAGCACCAATCTTATCAACCTCGTCCAAGAAAACGATACCTATGAAAAATCACCAAATGTAATCTGTTCTGCATTCAATTGAAGTCCAAAATGGCATATTTGGATTGGCCTCTCACCAGTCTGCGCCTTTTCCACGTTGTAGTTGGCGTCTTGTAATAGTTTGGCTATGACAGACTCAATGTCCTCTCCAACATACCCAGCCTGGGTCAGTGTTGTACAATCACATATAGCAAAAGGCACGTCCAGACATTGTGCTATCGTTTGAGCCAACAATGTCTTACCTAAAATACAAACAGAACATACCTGTAATGTAAAGCTAAAGTTCGTAAGAATTTGCGCATTAACTCATGCGAATGAACGAAAAACCAACCTGACCCAGTTGGTCCAAGCAAAAGTATATTAGACTTGTCCAGCTTTGCATCATGTGTGGTTGAGTCAAGTATGTCGCTGCCTGGAGCACTAACACTACCGGTTGAAGCACTGCTACTGGAGCCCGCACCAGACGAGCTACCCGACGAGGGAGGACGAGAGTACCGGCCTTCGTAATATGTGTCAGAATTTGCCCAACTCGGACCCATGTGCTGATGCTGATGTGTATGAGGTTGATGTTGGTGCCCCTGTGGAAACGCGCCAAGCGCACTGCTATGGCCCAGTCCACCCAAATGAAGCAGATCTGCGGAAAACAATAGACGGTTATATTCAATTCTGGCCTGCGTAATACAATAGACTAGCCTGCAAGCAACGAGCAGCAATGGAACTGTTTTGCATCAAACGTTCAATGTAAAACAAGAAACAATTTATATAAGCTCAGAACGGCTGGAAGAATAATACTTTGTTTCAGAACATCGTTATTAACATTTGTATATTCTCGATGCTTCGCAGTTGTGGTGCTCTCAAAGCTAGCAGGTTATAGTTGTTTACGAAAGTGTAATGTATTTGAGAGTTGAGTAAAACCGTCTAAATTCCGCATGACAGGTTCAGAAGCTGATTTGGGAGGATTGGTCTGAACATTGATAGACAGTCTTTTGTAGTGGTTGTAAACAGCTACAGCAAGGACTTTCTTGGCATGCTCTTGTCCCACGACATGGCGATCAAGGTATTCAAATATCTTCTTGGGAGGAGGAGTACCTCTCTTCGGTTGAGACTGAGTATTGTTTGAATAGGAATACCCCCTCTGGGGATCCAGGTCTTGGCGGGTCGGTTCTCTTAAATTCTTGCGCCCATCAAATTCGGACAGAACGACAAAGAAATGCTGGCATTTATCACACTTCACAAACCTTGTAGACGCTATATGAATATTAAAGTAAATATATGTTCAAAGTGTTTTAGTTAATTAATTTAAATAATATTGAAGGACAGTAGTATTGGTTCAAACTTACAAACAAAGGTTTCCACGTGGACGCAAGGATCGCCACATTTGGGACATGTAAGCCCATCACGTCCAGCACCTCCAGATCTAGTGCTGTTTGTACCATTAGAACCATTCCCGGATTTTAAATCTTGTCCGCTTCCGTCACTCGGGGGAGGAGGAGGAGTCGAGCCAGGCGGATGACGACCTAGGAGTTGATTTACACTCGTAGTGCACAAATCTCTGGAAACATTTCGTGATGTAGCTGAAATTATGTACATTTTTAGTTAGAACAAGAACATGGCAAATTAGATTGGATTCAAGGAGCAGTGCGATTGTTGATTCAGATTCAGTGAGAGTGTCTACCTGGTACTCCAGTGACCGCTCTGCTGCTGAAGGCCGCTACCCGAAGCGCTGAGCAAGGTATGTTGCTAACATATCTTATCATCCTGAAGCCCGAGTGCTGTCTGGCACTAGAACGACCGGGAAGGCGAAAAAGAATCTGGGGAAAAACAATTTTGAAATAAGTTAATCAGATAAATATTGATGTGATTTGATAATGTTAGAGAATCAGATTTTCAACCGGGTGGATGGGTGGCCAAAAATGTGAGCCATTGTTTGATAGTGTCATCCGTTTGGGATCGGAACTATGACAACCAGAAAAACTTACTTTTCCTATTTGGTAAATATCCTACGTCAACATACGAGCAAAGGATGAAAAATCGGGTTTCATTATGCAATGCACTACGCTGCATGTTAAATGCCTGCCGGCTTTTTATGTGGAACTAGTTTTATGGAGCGTACTACATAGGGTTTTAAGGTAGTAGATACTAATAAATACTAAGATACTACATACCAGGTATCACAGTGCCTTAGCTTACGTACCAATGAATATTAAAATAAGAACGTAATATG
>JAQFYU010002670.1:0-11404 GCA_034694905.1 Ceratophysella granulata
GCATTTGTCGCTAGAGGGTAGCTGTTTGTAGCTTCCCAAGCCAGGACCGAACAAAGTTTTTGAAGCCAGGGCCAGGTCCACCCAGTTAATAGATTACGGAAATCAGTGTCTCGAAATATTCTGATTGAAAGTATCTTAAGATCTTATCGCAAGGAGCTTAAACGGAAACAAATTAAATATAAACATTGTTTGTACTCCAGTGGAAAATTTCACGGTTTATATTCTTAAAATAAAAGGCGAACCTATCATGGACCATGGATGGGTGTCTACTAGTGTGCATGTTGGCAAGGTTGTCCTTAGTTTTGTTTTGATGAGTTTTAAGGGATTTTTCGGGCATTGGTCGAGTATACAGGTAAGTTTCGATTTTTTATTAGGTTAGTTTATCGAAAATATTGTATAGTTACAGTGGCGACATCTTACAGTAAAACTTAGTTTACCCTTATCTTTTTTATTTTTTTCCCATAGTTGCACTTTCCATCTTCTAATATATTCATCGCAGTTTCAATTTTTGTTAACTTCGACACAGTTATATGTGGGATAGCTATTTTTGCTTATTTTTGTTAGATTTATACCCGAACTACAGAAGGAATCTGTTTTACAACAAATGATAGTCTAATCTATAATTACACATATTATGTGTAATAAAAGCAGCCATATTAAATATATTGAAACTGAAATATGTTACAATTAACATAATTTTTTATAGCTTGAAATAGAATAAACAATGCAGAACGAAGTAAATATTACATAGCTAACACAAAAAGAACAAGAACACGAAATTGACATTTTTAACATTTTATAGTTGGGTTTCGTGTTTCGTCACATAATCTTTTCTCACAGCATATGTAAGTAAACGTGTGCACTCCCCCACGACGATGAATATAATTTAAACCATTTTTCAGCTTTCTCGCAACAGAATCCCTCATACTATTAAAACACCCCTGTGATGCGTACCGTTTATATAAATTCATAGCCTTTTTTTTCAGTGATTCGTGAATTCCTTAATTATTGACATGTTGAAAATTATTAAAAAATAGTCAATTATATTCTCAAATACGTGGACAGTGGTATTACTTTGAATAATTTTTTTGGAAGTACCCAAGACGATCCAACAATTTATTTCTATAGTTCAATTCATTTTTTCTTAGCGTTCTTACGAATAGTTTTCCTTTGCTTTTGAGTCCAATAATCCAGTATCTAGTAGCCCATTTATGTTGTCTCCATGTCTTCTGAATTCAACCGTGCCAATTCATGAGGAGAAGGTCAATCGGGCGTGGAAACGCCTCAACAGATCCTTTGACCTCTATAAATATAGGAGATTTAATTTTTTAAATGAATTTGGTAAATTTTGGCATTCAATTTCAAATAGCCGTTTGTTGAATTTCAAGATACTAGAAAATACCCGATGAAGCCGATAAAGAAAAATAAAACCACGATAAGGAGAATTTTCGCTAGGTTTTTTGAATGGTATGTTGTAATAATATTTTTGTGTGTCAACTTTTCATATCAAACCTAATCGATACATAGTACAGTAACTTACCAATACCAGCCAGCTTTCCGGAAGTTGAAGATCTTCCAGTGGTTTAATTTTCAGGAGAGCCAAAAAGACGGAAATGTCCATTAGCTCTTTCGATTTTTTGGATGATATTCCCACCACTGTATCTGTCGACTCCCAGATAGTGAGACGTTTCAGTTCTATAAGGAAACGTACAAAAGATTAATACAAATTGTAATGCAACATCAATCTCTCCATTGAATATCGACTAAGAAAAATGGGTGGATACGGTCGACATTCATTATTCATGACACCATTTGATAAATGACATCTCCTCTGGTAGGGAGGATGACTTGGGCTGAAATTTTCACCATAGGTAAAATAATAACTAAATTATAGTTCAGCAAAAAAAAGCTGGAAACTAATATCAATCGCGACTGCTAATCTTTTTTTTTGTGTGGAAAATCCTAGTTTCCCAAACATACGTTATAAAATGTCAAGATCTTTAATTCTGCGCAATTTCCCTCAAAGACTTCCATAGAGAATCCCTGTTCTGGTGAAAGATTTGATAGGTACGCAAAAACAAAATTAGAAGACGAGATATAGTGCCGTGCGTCATAAATTGTATTATAGCACTATGCTCTACCACTTTAGTTCACAACACATATGATACGGTCCACTGCCATGCTGTTAATTAGGTTAAAAATATATTGCAATTACGAAATTCAGACTTTCAATAATGTTGCGCAGCCACTTTAACTCAATTGATGGTATGAAGATTAGATTCAAGCAATTCAAAAATCTGAACCTTCGATTTCAAATAAACCGAAATTCGGATTCTTTAGTAACTTCTCTAAAATTTCTTCTCTAACAAACTAACTTACGAACTAAATAACACGTTTACAAACACAGCAAATGGGTGGCATATTGTGTTCCGTGCTATTAGTACTTATTAGTACCATAACCCACCGCAGTTTCCCTAGAGCAATGCAGAACTCATTTCAGTTCAATCCATAAAATACAGCGCCCAAAATCGCCCCAAAAACAGACTTTCACATCGATACTATACTTTAGCGGTGGTGAAAGTTTCAGCCGAATTCATTCATCATTACCAACGATTATTGCAATCATTAGACACGCGACGATGATGAAAATGGTCCTCGTGTTACATTACAAAAAATTCTTACGTTGAAGACGTCGGAGTGATGGTTTGATTTCATTTTCGCAGTAAAACGCCACAACATGCTGCAATCCTGGATGCCCGCCCGCACTCCAGTCAATACAACGATCTCCCAACCATTGAAGATGTTCCAGAGGGAATTTTGGAATCCCGCAGAGGACCACGTTAATATTCGCTTCGCCAGCATAATCAAAATCCAATTCTTCCAGTAGAGGCAAATTCTTAAACACACCTCTCAATGTCTTTTCCGTAATCTGATACATCTTGAGCTTCTTAACATTCGGGAAAACGTAAGCAATGAACTCAGAATCCTTCAAACCGAAGACAAAATGTTTAGAATAGTATTCCGCCTTAAAGTCGACGCATAACGTATCCACAGTACGAAGTGGTGATTTAACGCACTCGGCGAACGCTTCTCTGTAGAACCAAATGTGACCCGTGACAGACTTCAAATTCGGAAACTGATTAGGCTCAAATGGTTGGAACATTAGAATCCTGTTCGTATGTGATTCAGACCAGGTTCCATTCACAAGGGCTGTGGTCAGATCCTTCAGATTCTCAAGAGTTGGCAATTTGATCAACTCCTTCCCAGGATACTCGCAGAAATGGGCGTGCAACTCTAGTTTTTTCAGAGTTAGGGTTTGTGTAGCCAAGAAGTTATGGAATGATTCGGCCTCTTTTGGAGAAGTCCGAATTATAGACATCTGAAAGGATGGATTAGTAGAAGAAATTTCAATAGAAGAAATTGTGAAGAACTAAAAAACCTGAACAACTCTGATACCACAGTAAAACATTTTCTAAAAAGTGGTACAGGTGTCCTGGTCGGTCAGTTGGGCAAATGCCACTTGGGCAAAAGCTAACTTTTAGGATGAGCAGCACCCTTGGACACTTGGCAAATCCGCTGTTTTACTATATACTTTTTGCCCAACTGGTAATCCTGAAAATCGTCGGTACAGTTCGTCGACAGGACGTCAGCCATATGCACCTGCAAGCCGTTGTACTTTTTAAAGTTATGTTGTACGTTTCTCTGATTAAGTTATCATTATCAGTCGTTGTACTCAAAATCGTATTCAAATTGGAGAGATTGAGAAGTTCGCTTCCAACAAATCAGTTTGTTATCATGAAGTGTGTTCGTGACTTCTGATCTTGCATATTAAGTCATTGAGCGAAGAGGCTATACGGTGATCTTGTGGTTAATTTGGTTCGTGTTACGTTACGACCATTCTGAGTCATTCCTTTAAAACACTACTGATAAAAAACAGTTTTTTGGGTATTTTGCCCAATTGGTATGACAAAAAAAATTAGCAAAACATTCGATTTGCCCAAGTGTCCATTTTCCCCCCGTTTTACCCAACTGTGTTTTGCCCAACTGACCTGGAATCCACAGGTCTAACCATATGTACGAAACACAATTAAAATGCATCAAAAATATCCGCCTTTAAAATACTAAACCAAAGTAAGCAATAAATATTGGAACCTGGCATGTGATGTCAATCGTTATGATCTTAAGTTAAACAAATTAAATCGAGAACCTTAAACATATTGTATAAAATTTAAGAAGCCTTGTCCTGCTCAGTGTCCTAAATCACGAAACAAAAGGCTTTATTCGAATAAATGAACAAAATTCAGATTCAAACAACCAAGCGGACCAAACGGAACCAAGCGAAAATAAAGTTTTAAATACCTTCAACTCAGAAAACGTACGCCCACGCACAACGAAATCATCATAAAACAAACTTGCGTTTAAGAATTGAATTCCCAGCGAAGTAAGGCGAGTCAGTCGCCGCATCGGAATCAAAAAACCTTCAAATCCTGCACTCGAGTAAGCCCTCAAATTGAACTCCGTTAGACCAGGCATAAGTCGAAGCAAATCTTCGGTGAATCCGTAACTGTACTTCCAAGTGATCATCCCAGGAACAATTGCTAGGTCATAAACATGAAGCTCATTGATGGTCAGCTTCTTCATTTTTCTTAACACTCTTGCTGCTCTCCTTTCAGCATCTGTGAAGATTGATGATCCATCCGTAATATTCATCATCATATTTTCCAGGGTAAGTGCTTCCAGATTAGGGACATTCCGAAGCATGTACTTAAGTTGGTCCAGACATTGTGGACCTTTCAAATTGAAAGTGGAAAGCGGTATTATCTTCTCATTGGCCCCTTCTTGGTCTGGATCAGGAAGACTTTGTATTTGAAGATTCTTAATGAAGTAGCCGAATCTGTTGAAGAAGTCGTAGATTGTAGCAAGACTTGGACAGGTTAAGTGCTCATAAGGATACTTGGAAAGCGTTGGAGACAGACAGACGTGAAAGGTGTCGAATGGAAACGTGTCAGCGTCTGTCCAGTCTTCGATAAAGTCCCGAAGTCGATAGGAGTTCAAGATGTGCTTCACTCCTTGGCCACACCACCCAGTCTTCTTCAGGACCTCTATTCCAGACTCGCTCCAAGTTTTGCAGACAAGACGGCTGCTGTACAAATCCTGTTCCTTTGACATGTTTCCAAATATCTGCTCCAAAAGCTAGAACCAACATTTTGGTCAAAGGTATAATATTGGCAAAGATGGCCGGCTTTTAAGTTAGGCGTTGATATGATTTAGCCGGGGCTGATGCTGATAGAAAATTACAAAAATACAAAAAGTGATATACGGCTTAATAGGCGTGAATGCACAACACATTAGTAAAGAGCGGCTTATGCATATTTATCACATGTTTTTCGTTTGACCCTAGTTCGATAAGACTTCGGATTTCTGATCTCCACGATTCATGCAAGTACAATCCGATATACCTGCATATGTATTTGCATATTTCAGCATATTCCGGCGTTCTGTGCATATTTAAATAGTATATGCCAAAGCTGCATATATTTGCGATATTGTGCATATTTTGGTCATATTTTTGGTATATTCGTCTTTGGGCGCTTTCAAAATTGCTAAAGCCGTGAACAAACCGAAGCTGAGAGATAAAAGATGAATAGAAAGTTTGAGTTACAATGAGTCAGTTTTGAGTTGCATATTTAATTGCATATTCTGCCATTTTCTAATACGCAATGTGCATATTTTGGAGTTTTTATTTGTATAATTAATTGCATATTTCACCATTTCTGATTTCATAAAAATGCGCATATTTTGAAGTTCTTATTTGCTTATTAACTACATTTTTCGCCAATTTTGAATGAATTTGAGCATATTTAGGGGTCTATATATGCATATTCAGCCGCTCGTTATAGTTACACATTAATCGAAATACGTACGGCTAGTATGGATAAAAGTGCCAAAATGCGCACTTGTTAATTTAAATTATACTGCACGAAGTAGTTTTTATGCATAAAATTAAGCATTTAATTTTATTAAAATAAATACTTGGTAGACTACTCGGCATATAGTACTCTAGTACTCACATTATTGTGATGAAAAACAAGTTTTAATAAAAAAATGTGTCTTGAAAAAGCCACGAAAGCTTCCTTCGTGATGCCCTCCATTGAACAAAACACCTTTATAATTCCTTTGTCTTAAATAACAAAAAAATCACGAAGGTTCAGATTACTTGCTTTTATTTCAATTCCACGACAAATGATGCAAAGCAACCCTGTGCAACATTTCTTCACGGTCGACTTTGAAGTTCAAGCGAGAAATGTAATGATATTTTCGGTAGTATTCACTTAACTCATAACAGGATGAGCAAGTAATCTGGGCCTTTGTGATTTTTTTTATTCATTAATTTAAAGACAGGAATTAAAAAGCTATAAATCTTGTTTTGTTCAATGGAGGGCACCACGAAGGAAGCTTTCGTGGCTTTTTCAAGACACATTTTTTAAATTCAGTATTTTAAGGGAAATTTCGAGCTGAAACGGGTTCACTTTGCCTGTTAGACTCTGCTAAAAAGTAGCATGGAAAACTGAAAAGAGGAACAGGATGTGTTATAATAATTACGTACAGATTTGATGATGTGTTGTATTAGTAGCATGTATAATAGTAGTGAAATCCCCGAATTCGCACGTTATTTATTTATTTATTTATTTATTTATCCAAACGTGGTTGATTTCAAATGATGTTCAAACATATAGTTATTATGTGAAGCGCGCAAAGTGGTATTGTTCTGTACTTCTGATTGATTGTTCTATGAAGTGGTAAGTGGTATTGTCATGCCAGTAATCAGACACGCTGAATTTAAGGCAATTAAGCCATGTTCTTATGGGAAAAGCAAAAAATGTCGCACAAATGGTGGAATATCTCGAGAACGGTTTGACGTAGAACATCGGGGTTAGGTTTGTTGGAATCACCATTTAGTTGTTTACGACAATATTTTCATTCGCCGACTACTGTGCGTGGGTTGAGAGGCTCGTTCGTGAGAGTGAAAAGATGAGTAAAAAACATAGTTTTTTGGGATTTAAGTCGTGATGATGTGAACTTTCATATATGGATACTGAAACGCCATCATCAACTCAGTATCAGTAAGCTCCGCAACCTGGTGAAAACCTCATGTGGATAGGTCAAAGCGTTTAGGCTCTGGACCCCGTTGGGCATTTCGAGTAGGGGGGGACGCATATACTTCATAGAAGGTTACATTAAACAACTTTACGTAACCACTTTCCACGTGGTTACCACTTTCCACGAAGGAAAAAATCGATATAAACTCTGTAACCAGTTCAGTTATACAGATCGGTACTTCATACTGATTTTTTGTCCCAATCCGATCCGAAATCCTGAAGTAAATTTTTTTTAAATTGTTTAATGCTTCGTATTTTCTAAATAAGGCTGATTTGTGGTCGGATATTTTAGAAAGATCCGTCAGATTGGATTTCAAATTTCCGATCGGATTGGATCTGATTGAGAGTTGTATGTTGTCTTTCGGACTTGAAAATGTTGATACAAACGGAATCAAAGGCGGACGACAATAGTTTTACTGAAGCATTGCGAGCAAATGCAAAATTCCTGTTTCGTGTAAGCAAACTGCTACATATGTCTTCATTATTCACAAAATTTTTGACAAACGTATGGCGCGAATGGCGAACTGGAAAGCATGAGCAAAAATTTACATATATGTAAATAATTGTCTTACCAATTTGTTGAAGAGCACACCTTCCATGGCTTTCATTCGTCTTGCCTCCTCTGCTTCTGGATCTGCTGGGTTCTCTAATTCTTGTACTTGCTGAAGCTCCATTTCGATTCGAAGGTCCAGTTTCCTCGAATATACGTACTGATCACAATTACGTACTAGTATACCGAGTTTATTCGGACTGGGTTATAAGAATCGATTGGTAGAACTGAATCGCGTTTACTTCTCCTTGGAATAATAGAATTTTATAGGACTGGTATATGCCAGGCATAGACAAGAAGTTAAATTGGACGCAGTTCAGCGACCGACCTGTTCTAATTGTTTACTGGGAAGCTGAGACTAGCAATAAAAATAACAATGGAGCTTGTTTATTCCCAGTGGAGAACCAGTCGACGCTATATGGCATGGCACGGTGTCCTGGCGAGAATATGAGTCACCGTCCCAGGTCCCAGGATTCGATTCGAATGATTACCATTCTGAAATTATCGAATACTGAGAATTGGCTGGATCGGCTTTCATAGCTCTGTCACTGTGGATCGTTATGAAGTTCACTATATCAAAAGTTCAATGTGGTTATTTTAAACTACATACATACAAAACATACACAACACATACACATTGAATACAATTGAGTACAATTCAATTTCAATGAGCTTATTCAAGTGTTTATTCAATTTCAAGTCGACGCATATTCACTAAAGTTTAGAAAGTTCACAACAGCAGTAAAACAATGGCAAAGCAAATCATGCTTCCACAATATTGGACAAACAGTTATCAATCGAAATTACCCAAACATGAAACAGTTCGGGATGATGAATAAAGCGTACAATCTTTTCAACCTTCTTTTCAATTTATGTCAACTGGAATAATGAATACTGTCCGTAAGATCATACAGTAAATACTGCCTCAATATGCAGCAAACACAAATGCTTGCATTGTGAATTCGTGCTCAAGAATGCTGAAGCTGAGAATTAATGTTGTTTTAAATGTATTATTGAATGTAGTAATACTTTGTATTTTATCAATTCTTTGTGCTTAACAACTATGAATCATTGGTTTTATAAAGAAAAGCTATGGTCATATAGGCATCTCAATGGCGACCAAGTTCTAAGATCATGTAAAGACGAAGAAGGCATATTTACGTGTATTTGTGTGAATTTGCTACGCTTTTCATGACCGAAATATTTGAGAATACTATGTATATATGTATGTAGGTATTCAACTTTGAAAGAGTATTGAGTTCAGGAATTTGTTTTCGTTACGTTCATTTCGCTTCGTACTGATAAAGAATCCAAAGGGGAAGGGGAAGTACAACATTCCTGATTCTGAGTGCTAATTCCATTGCATAGTTGTGGAGGAAAGAAGTTTGAATCGGAATTTCGTGCAATTAAAGGCTAATAAGAGTTCTGGCAATTTGGATTAGGAAACACTGTTAGGCCTAACCTGTCAGATTTTCGAATAAATGGAGCAATCGAGTGTAGATAAAGAGGGCTTTTCCAATACTAATAGTCTTTGAAGTATATAAGCTACTTAAATTACACATACCATTCAACTCGTTTGAAAATGGTGTTTTTGTACAATATATGGGGATTTGAATAAATACTAACTAATCCACTGAAACCCAAGGTATTTCAAAAGCTACGGAATGTTAAATGATATGCGAATATAATTTGCACATGTACTCACCTCAACCAGGTAATGATGCACTCGGCGTGTCGTCTTCCATCATTATTTAGACCCAAATGACAGTCAATCCTACCTTATGTAATAATCTCCAGATCCAGTTATAAATAGTTGTACATCGATCGCCACATTTTTTGGATCGACATCAATCGAAAGAAATTGATAGGAAACCATACAAAAGTACATAGAATATCAGATTGACAGGGAAATGCATCAATTTCAAATAACTTCATTTGTTCTGTTCTACGGATTTTTATTCGGATTCAGAAATAATGCAAACTCTGGAACATCTGATCCCAGCTGTTTTTCAAAATTTACTGAATCCATAGCCTTCAACTTGTCCTTTTCAACTATTATTGTTTTAGGTCGAGATGAGCCCGAAGAACAAATCACCCAAATTGTCAAATTCGGATCTGAAACCAACTTAGTGAAATCGATGAGTGATGCAGAAATCATAGTGCAAAATGAAATTAACGCTCGCTACGTTGCACTTGTTGAATTGGATATGTTACAAAAGAATATTCTCTCAATGGTACGTAAGTACAGTTGCATAACTTTCTTCGGAATTAGAACTTAAGCTTTATTAATTTCATATTGTTTTAGAGTCAATTACGGACAAGCAAGTTAATTTGGGTTATTGATTCAACTGTGCGAAACAGCTCAAGCGTTTCATCATTGGCACAAGAAATGAGTGACTTATCAGAAATATATTTTTGTCTCAGCGGAGAACCAAATGCATTGAAGAAACTTGCCTGTTTTAAAGGATTTTGCCAAACAGCATCAATGGACAAGAATGCAATAGTCCATTCCCATGTTCTAAAGAATCTGAAGAACGTCACTATTAAGATTGCAGATTCGGTAACAACTTTTAAGAATTCATACGTTCAATTTTGAATGCGTAATTTTGACCTAAAATAGTACTTCAAATATACTGTATGGATATATTTTCACATCTTGTTTGAAAAGGTTCCTACAAAATCTTCTTCTTCGGCATTGGACCGTGTATTTGAAGGGGAGACGATTAGAATTGCGGAGATAATATTAAACTTCAAGTGAGTCAACATTCTATTAATATACGGAGTTGGACCCAGAATTGTCGTCCCGGTTTTATATATCCTTTTCGAAAAATTGGAAAATCGTGTTGGTTAAATTTTCAAAAATTTTACATTTTTGTTCTTACCTTTTCTCGATTATTTTAAAAACTATTGGGTTTGGGGTTTGTGCATCACGTACACGTATGCAGAAATTTGCCCGAAAAGTGACAACCGTGATTTATTTATTTCAAGCGCAAAGCGTCAACTTCGCGACGATTTAAACGACTCAAGAAATTCAAATTCCAAGGATGTGCTTTATGAAATGGTCAATTCGTCACTCGCCGATCTGAACTTTAAACCCACGATACAAATGCCTCATATGGCTGAGGAATTCCGATACTTAGCTGTTGGGCGGTTGGAAAAGTATGTTTGTGAAAATATCTGTATGCATTGTAGATTGTAGATCGTAATTCTTGATTGATCTCTTGGAAGCTATTTACAGTTTTACTGGATATAATTTAATAAAAACTATACAATTGTCACAGATTGCTGGCGTATTACCAACCTGAACCAGAGAGCTCATTTCATGATATCATGAATGGATTGGATTCAAAAATTTGGATTCTACTATTGCTTCTTATTGCTTTTATAACGTTTTCTTTGAAGGCGATATTGCAGTTCGACTTCGGGATGGCGTTAAATACGACCGTTGAGGCATTAACGCTACAAGGTAAGGTATCCTGACTTCTCCCTACTAATAAGACAATTTTACAATGCAAGTGTCCATCCTAATTGTGCTTGTAGAAACATATGTATTTTAAGGTTTCATTGCAGACTTTAACCTGAATATTTCAAGGATTTATAACCTGACTCCTGTAACCAAAGGACCTTACCGGTTAAGGGCTTTTCTGGGCAAATCGGCTGATTTTGAAGGGTTTTGGGCCACGCACCGATTTGC